>CDMY01000193.1:82595-135661 GCA_001179505.1 Vitrella brassicaformis
ACCATGTGGATTTGCCATCGGGCAGGCGAGTGGGACCTTGTACGAGGAAGAGAGAGGTCGACCACACAAGCCGTCTGGCTCATCTGGCTCGTCGCCTGTGTCAAAACCACGCCGCAACACTCATCCTACTTGCGAGCTTAAAGGCGAGCTTTCGATGCATGCACGAGCTTTTCTCCTTCCGAAAAGACATCTCGGTGAGCCGTCATGTAGCTCAGTATCAGCACACGAAGTTTCCGCTTTCCAGGAGGGCATTTTCATGAAGTCCGTTACGCCATCCGCCATACGCGATTCGCGCACGGAGAAAAAGTAGCCTAGAGCACTCCCCCAGCTGGTGCTTTTGGGGGGTCGTGAAGTTTTGGCCGATGCTGCCTGTGCGCATTGCAGGCAGATGCCCTTGCAGCAGCCCTCAACTCATCGCAGCCCAAGCAGCGCGACGCTTTGCCACAGCAGCACAGGATGTAGACCTGGCTGCAGCACGAGGGCTGAGGGAGCTGACGGACGACGTGTTCGAGGCCGAGATCATCAGCAGCGGACAGCCATGCGTCATCGCAGCATACGCTGAGTGAGAAAACAGAAAGATCATTCAATGATGTTCTTGTGGATGTCATTCATCTCGAGAGCTTTCGTGTCATTCATTCTCTCGTGCGTTCAGGTGGTCCCGGCCCTCTGTGGAGTTCTGCAATGGTCTGCAGCGGTTGTGCGAGAAGTTCCCCTTCTTCACATTTGGTCAGTTTGACGTGACGGTCAACCCGCTGGTGTGCTCGAGGCAGGAGATCCGCACCGTCCCCACCATCCAGTTCATCTACAAAGGCAAACTCACAGCGGGTAGGCACCTCATACACGTGGGTGGGTGGCATCACACACAGGACGGGAACCATCAATGGACATCGCCTCGCCCTTTCCTCACTCACACCAGAGCTGTCGGGTCGTTTCTCTGAGTCGGAGGCGGCCCGGTTCTTGGAGCATTCGTCTACCTACGTGACGGAGCCTCGGGGCCACAACGATTCACTGAAGGGGTAAGTCTGGTCATCCTCGGCTTCGGCTGGACAGCTGCAGAGGTGATGTAATCCTTCAATGGATCGATGCACAGGGCGTGGCGGCGCTGTGAGGACGCTTCCGGCGCTGGGGACATCGCCGCGGCTCAGAATCTGCTAATCAAGGCAAATAAGACAGGCGCACTACGCAGAGAGGCGAGCTGACTTTCCTCCTGTGTGTCATCCATCCATCAGTTGGAGAGCCACACTCAGGCCAACGATGAATGGGAGCAGTGGACCAAGGCTAGAGTGGCTCTCGAACGACGTAAGCATGGCATAGCAGCCCTATAACATCACACACACGGGTCCATGACCACTTGCATGTCACCTCTTACTTCGCTCAGTGGCTCTGACGGTCGGACCGGCCTACTGCCGCAACCCGATAGACTTGGTGCAGCTCAGGCAAGAGCTCGATGACCTAATCGACACCTTCCCAGAAGAGCTCAGAGCTCCGAGGGTGGGTACGGGGGACAACACAACACGCCATCCATATAAATGGGAAACATCCCTTCCCTCCTGTCGATGTGGTTTGTGTTGTGTCTGCTGCAGCATGCGCGAATGGTTGGATCAGCAGCCGTGCTGCTCTCAGACGATCCCTCGATGACGCTGACGGTGAGCATCAGACGCGCCCATGTGCCCCATTGTGTGTGAGGCCTCTGTCTGTATCGTATCCATCATGGGTACAGGGTGTCCTTGAGGAGATTGGCAGCCTCGAGTCGGCTGGCGGCGATGTCGAGTATCCCCTGCTGCCAGCACGGAAACAGACACAGCAGCCGGAGAACGCCGAAAAGGACGGCACAAGGCAACCCCAGACAGGTAGGGATAGGATACCACATCACAAACAAGAGCCGCTTGTGTGTGGCAATCCGAAGGTTTTTCGTTGTTCGTGTGTTTATGCAGAGTTGGCCTTCTCGGTGACTCAGTCCCTTCGTCGCAGCATCACCCAGACGTCGCCCGACGCGACTTTCGCCCCGCCAGCTGAGCCCCTCACTAGCGACGAAGAGCGGCTCGTGAGGCTGCATCGCATCGCCGCCTCCAAGTGCTTCAGGTGCGCTCGCATGAGTGTGTCCATGCTGGCAGGCAGCCGAGAGGTGGACGGGACGCGTGGAAAGGCTTTGTGTTGTTGGTCTGACTGATGTTTGCAATGCAGAGAGGGGCGCTACGATGACGCATTCGACCATGCCATCCAGGTAGGTAGCCTATCGGTGCCTGTGGGTGAGAGTTCTGTGACGTGACGGTTCCACCCCATTCATTTGTGACGTCCGTCCGTCAGGGGTACCGTCTGGACACATCCAAGGGCCGTCTGGTGTCCCATCTCAACCACGAGAGGACCGCCCTCACCTCACGAGCTATGCTTCAGAACCTCGCTACCGCTCTGGGTAGATGTGTGTGCCCCAGCGGCCAATGAGGCAGGCTCGTTGACTCGTTGTTCTCTCACTTGTTGGCCTGTGCAGGTGGGTCCCACCCGGCCATGCAGGAGGCTCGTGCGAAGCTGGACGCCCTGTGCCACCCCGACGGCCCGCAGGTAATGCGTCGCATCCCGCCCTGCACCAATGCCTTCGGAGGGATCGGCAGAAGGGTACGCACCGCACACATCACACACACACGGGGTTTGGTTTGAGCTGTCTGTGTTTGGTGTATGGTGTGGCATTGATTGGTGGCTCAGGAGCGTGGCAACTGGCGCCGCAAGTGGACGTGGCACGGCCCCGACTGGAAGCCCCCCTGGGCACCCAAGGTGGCGTGGAAGCCCGAGGACTGGGCATGGCCATAGACAGACATACAGGGAGGGAGAGGGAGAGCCAGACGGGAGAAGGGAGGGACACAGGGTTCGACAAACTACGTGCCGCACGGACCGGACCGCATGTGCGCTGTATCGTGTCATTGTGGCGTAAGGGGAGGGATCAACAATGATGCATTGCATGGCAACAACTTTTTTGTGTCAGTCGTTGTCCGTCCGGTCATTGTCCTGTGCACTCACTGTACACTCATGTAGTCACTCACATTGAGCCATCATCCATCACTCACAAGCAAGGCAAGCCGACAGGCCGGTCAGTCAGTCACTTCATCGGTCAGTCAGTGTCTCCAGATCTTGAGGATGCGGTCCTTCGAACCTGAGCAATGAAGACAACCGACCACACACACACACACACACACACCACCCATGAGACAGACACACACATGGCTGCCAGTGCTGTTTCTTTTTGTGGCTCGGCTCACCCGACGCCACTCGTGCCCCATCTGGGCTCCAATCCACAGCGTACACCTACACACATGACACAGAGAGAAAGACATCGAAGTAAGATTGTCCTGGTCCCTCTGCCCTCCCTCCCTCCATCCCTCCCTGTGTGCGTCTGCGCGCATGTCTGACCTCGTCGGCATGGCCTGGCAGATCCTCACGGAGCTTGCGCTTCAAGATGTCCCATACCTACAAACGCATTCATGCCATGCACACCATTGGCATTTTCCTCTCGCGCCGGTCGTGGTGGGTGAGTGGCTGCCTTGCCCACCTTGACGGTGCTGTCTTTGCTGCCGCTAACGAGCATGCGGCTGTCCGCCGACCAGCACACCTGGTACACGTCTCCCACGTGGCCTCGCAGAGTCGCGATGAACTTGCCAGTCTTCCCGTCCCACAAACTGAATGTACCACACACACACACACACACACACACAACAGGAATCCCTTCTGACCAGCAGCGCATTGCAGGGACTGACCGGATGGACTTGTCGAATGAGGCCGAGGCGATGAAGCGGCCGTCGGGGGAAAAACTGACCTGAGCAGATGGGTGACGGATCGACATACAGATGCATGGAGGTGACCTGGCATGTGTGTGTTCGGTGGGTCAAGGGTCCCTGCTGACGTGGTTGACGACTTTTTGGTGTCCGGTCATTCTGCAGATGGGTTTGCGCGACTCGCCGGGCTGCCACAGGAACATTGTGAAGTCGTCGGAACCGCTCAGCAGCCGCTCTCCACCACACTGACACGAGAAACCACACACACACACACAACACACAATACAATTCACAACACACAACACACACACGTACAGGAAGAGAATGGATGCAATGACGTCTTTCTCACCGCCTTGACGCCCTCATCGTATCTGCTTTGCGCAGCCGAGCGCATGGCATCAAACGGTGAAAAGCTCTGCAGGGGATCGTTGACGCAGAGAACAGACGCGTAATGCATTGCAATGCATCCCACTTGAGCTTTTACAGCGGAACACAGCACAGCGCATGCCTGTGGGTTTTGGGGGTCGAATGGGCCGCTCCGCAGGACGTGCTCGGTGTTGAGGGCCAGCGTGTTGACCCAATGGGCGTGACCTGACCAACAGCCAAGCGATAAGGATCACGGGAGGGAAAGATGCAGATGTTCTATATTGATTTTGTCTTACCCTTTAGTTCTTTGGTCATTTTGCCGTTGTCAGGGTTCCACACCTTGACTGATCGGTCACGAGAGGCGCTGTACACCAAGCCCTCAGACTCACCCGACCACCGAATCTGGGAGAGAGACAGACAGACGGACACACACGGGGACACGCGAGAAGGGCAAGTCACGTTTTGTGTGCAGATAGCTCGTTGTGGGTGTGCACACAGCACCTGTGTGACTGCAGCAGAGTGTCCCGAGAGGCAGATGAGTGTGGTGCCCAACACAATGTCCCACACCCTTATCGTGCAGTCCTTCGACGCACTTAACGACAACACATCCATACATAACACGAAACACACACACATACAAAGGTGTCAGTCAGATCGAATTCGATCGTCCCCTCTCCTCTCCCCCCTCTTGCTCGGTCCACCTACCCACCTGGCCAGTCTGGGCACTGTGCGTGAGGCGTCGGTGTCACTGCTCCTGCCTACCAAGTGGAGGGGCTCCCACACCACACACGTCACAGGCTGCACACACATGGGAATGACAGAAGCAGCGTCCACATATCGGCCGATCCTCTCCCTCCCCGTGTCTCCGTGCGGTTCTCACCCCCGAGTGTCCCCTGAGCGGCACCCCCACAGGTGTCCCCTTCGGCCGCTCCCACACACGCACGCTGTGATCCTGACGTAGATGCACACACACATAATACAGGACAGTGGCAGGCTGCGGCTGTCTGTCTCCTCTCGCCCTGCTTCCCACGTACCATCCCTGCTGATGCGACTTTGGTAGCGTCCGGGCTCCAGGCGACACACAGCACCCAGTTGGTGTGGCCCTTGCACGTCGCGCCCGGCAGCTCGGTCGCCAAATCCCACAGACGCACCTGACACACACAGGCAGCCAGCCAGATGAGATGAGTGTCTTTCAATCATCATGCGAGCATCGATCCATCCATCCACGTCTGGCCGTCCTCACCGTGGTGTCCCCCGACCCCGACGCGAGCGACCTGCCGTCCGGACTGAAGGACACGCACAGCACCGCCTCGGTGTGACCTGAACACACACACACATACGCACACACGATGAAATGAATGGCTGGCTGCTTGTGACGATGTTTGGTGCTGACTGACCTTCCAGCGATGCGGTGCATCGTGTGACGGGCCGCACGCGGAAGGCGGCGAGGGGGTGGTAAGTGATGCGCAAAACACGCTCCGACGAACCCGCATGACCCTTGAGCTGAGCGAAACTCTCGCGCAATGTTGTCGAGATCTGCGGGACAGAATCACACACACATGGATCTTTGTGTGAGCATGTAGGTGGAGATTCTGTCACACCTCTACGGTGTTGTCGTCGAGCGTGAATGAGTAGGGCTGTTTCTCCTCGTTGCTGAGGAGCTCGTTCAACAGCTGCTCAAGCTGATCTTTCGTCGTCCTGCAGCCAACACAGTCAGCACACCACAAGCACACGCAGTTTCCATGAATGAATTGCTCCCTCCGCATCTCCCGTCGTGTCCTTCGCTGCAGCGTCCACTCACTCCATGGACAGGTCGACCTGCGGTCCGTTTGCTGCGCCATCGGGGTCGACAAACTGCACTATCAGCTGATCACTCGAACCTTCACCTGCCATCATTCCCTTCACCACTCTGAATCGGGTGCAGGGTTTTCTAGCGCAGGGTTTGCAGGGTCAAGGGTTTCGCAGGGGCCGTGCGGGTTGTCGGAGAGGCGGCACAACCTCGAACAGCCTGTTGAGGAGGCCGTTCTTTGGATGGCTACCGATGGAATCAGGTGAAAAACACCCAGGCGAGCAGCGCCTCCCCCACCAGTAATGGCTTCGCGCGTGTCTGTGCGCTGTGCAGATGAGCGTGTTGCTGGTTCGTCTGCCTTGGATCTGCCTGCCATCAGCAACACTGGGGCGAGCCAGCCGGTCAGCGGAGGCAAATTGCGAGGAAGACCACAAAGACCGCAGAGAAAACGTGCTTCTCTTCCCGTGATTTGTTGGTTGCAGGCGTCCGCTGCTGATGGCCTACGTAGCCTCCGAGATGAGCTTCATCGCATAGCTATGCTGACTGAGGCGATTCAGTCAAAGGTAACACACACGAGGCTGACAGTCAGGCGGCTACTTGACGGTCGGGCGCATTGGTTATTGGTTGGTGCAGTTCTCGGCTGATGGTGAGTCGCGGGCGAAGCGGCTGCTGCACTGCCGACCGGATGTCCAGGTGAGGAACGCTCGTGGATGGATGTGGAAGCCCCTGACATCCACGCGGTTTGTATGGCTGAGTGTTTGTGTGCAGTGTGAGTTGTCGGCCATGGCGAGCGGCCTGGCGCATATCGACGCCCTCTTAGATAGACCCAAACAGGTGGGCACTCATGTCCACAGCAAACACACATCTGCCCAGGGCGGACTTACGAGGTGTGGCGTGCCGTCAGGTGGGGGTTGGCGAATCGATGGACATAGCCTCGGTGCTCTGGCTGATTTGAGTGCGGCCCTCAACACCATCTGGAGTAGACAAGACAGGCAGGGTGAGATACACAGACACGCCAACATTCACCAACACGTACCCTCGATGATGTGCTTCTCCTCATTTGACCAGGCGTCAAGAAGACCATCGAGATCACCTACGAGAGCCCCACCATCAGCCACAGCTTCGGCGACGAGACCCGGCCCATTCACGCCTTCCTCGACTGGGCACGGCGGCTGGGTGTGACCGTCGAGTGGCAGCTGGACGGCTTCGGGATGGTGACACTGGACTGCAGCAAGCGTGTGCCGAGTGCCCCGCCGGCTGTGTGTGGGCCGGTCGCTGACGTGATCAACAAGATGGCGAGCCAGGCACAGCGGGTAATAAGCTGAAATACACTCATAGCAAAACCTCGACCCACGGGATGGTCTGTGGGTGCTGTGTATGCCTTCAGGTGGAGATCAAGTGCGGCGGCAGTCCTCTGCACCACACATGGCGACACCTGCTGAGTTTCCCCAAGGCCGATGAGCTGCGCATCGAGGAGGGCGACGGCAATCCGCCGATCCAGCGGACCGTCAAGAGCATTCCCACCTGGCTGCTCGAGGTCGGCCAGGACGGCAATAACGTGCGGCTCCCCGCCATCGACACCTTCTGGGGCGAGCTAGGCCTGAGTGTTGACGGGCGGGCACATTTGCCCGCCCGACCCCGAACCCTCACTCGACTGCTGGGCAGCCTGCGTCATCTCACCTTTGTCGAGCTCTCCTCTGCTAGCCTTCCTATCGTGTATGAGTGCGTGTCGTGCACGAGTGTCGATAAACTAGATAGGGTTGTGCTCCATGTGGGCCCACGCATGAGTGCACTGCCTGAGCACATCAGCCAGAAGCTGCCGGCCGTGAAATACCTCAGTGTGGAGGTGTCAGATGCCGTTATGCACGATGATGTCTGGCGGGTAGTCGAGGGCGCAGATGCGTTGTCGATCGTGGGTTTTGTGCGCCAGCTGCGTCCGCACGAGGCCGAGCTTAGACTCGGCATACACGATGACGCATTGGCCAGCCACGACTATGGGGGGATAGGGGGAGATGAGCTAGACGAGGCCATAGTCGAGTACGGGACCACTTGGACCGAGGCGCTCGGCTTCCAGTGCTTCCAGCAAGTCATGGAGACACAGCATCTCACACATGCATCCGCCAGCTGTCACACGATTGAAGGCGAATTCGGTGAGCCTGAGTTCAGCCACGCCGATCTGCATCTGGTATTCGTGGCCAAGTAGAGGGGGCGACAGAACGGACAAGGGCCATGAGTGAGCCTTTCGTGTGCATGCCATGGACTGCATTGCATGACTTGAAAGACGGATGGTATTGAGATAAACCGATGGCTCTTTCGTGTTCAACTTGGGTCATACAAACAAAACCAAACCCATCCTATCCTGCTCCGCTCTGCTCTGCTCTGCTCAGCTCGCCATGGGACAGAGCGCGCTGCACACGAGTACGCCTGATAAAGACCCCATGACGTGTCTCGCTTCTGATGCTCACAAAACGCTCAGGCCAGCCCGCACGAGTGCGTACGAACTTGAGCAGGCAGAGAAGTGCACTCACACACACCACAAACCTGTCAGTCCCCTTCTCTACCCTCGCTGTCACGAACGACAAGACCCTCATGCAAGGGGGGGCAAAACACGACAACACCAACACGTCACACACATGAACTTACCGTTAACCTTAGCACACTGGCTGTCATGTCCATCACGTCACGCATTTCATAAATGAGGTCTCTGCGGCACAAGCGCACGCCACACGCACATGTATGTGTGGACGAAGCCGACCCACTCTCACCCAGCAACTCATTCTTTGAGCCACGTTCCGCGTGCTTGCTCCGTCCATCTTATCTGTGCACAGAGCAGAAGCAGGCCGAGACACGGCTGGCGAGCTGGGTGGTGTGGCTGGGCTCTCCTTTTTCAGATAGTAGGAAGTACAAAACCATCCCCCAACCATCACTACGTTACGCACGGATCACGCCCCACCATACAAGGGGGCCGAGGCAACAGACGGCGTACGCACCTTGGCTGCCGGTCTGCTGCCCCCGCCACATTCACTAATGTAACACTCGAAGTTGTGCCCGTCATCCGGACATACCTCAGAGATGGTCGCCAGCACGACGGGGCTGCCGGGGAATGACATGGTCGGCTGCGACCGCCTCTTCCGCTGCTGCGGCAATGGTAGCGACCTCACACTGCTGCTGCCGCTCCCGGCCGTCCCCGAGCTGTGGTCCGAGCCTGTCGCCGCTGACCGCCTCTCGGGCAGAAGGGCCAATCGGTGGCTGCTCAATGTCACTGCTCGTTTCTTGCCCTTGTTGTCATGATGGTGGTGGATGGGCGACGCCCCATCGCTGACGTGCGGCACCACCGGGGGCCGAGAGGGAGGGGGAGGCGGGCCCGGGGAAGAGTCCGATAAGGCCCTGGCGCCCTTCGACTCGCTCGAGAAGGATGGCGGCCGCGATGTCCTGCCCCTGGCGGAGTGGGTAGGTTGGAAAGGGGAAGGAGATGGCAAGGGGGCGGGTGGAGGGTCGTCGGGCTTCTTGTCGGTCGGCTGGCTGGATGTGGACGTCGTCTCGCGGATGGCTACTATTGCCAGGCCAGGATCGGTGGCATCGGTGAGGGCCGTCAGGTGCACCGTAACCCACCCTCTAGACGGCACCTTAACCTTCAAACAAGAGAAAAATCGAAGCCATCACTTGACTGGACCAGCCTGCGATGGGAAGTGTTCCCATCGCACACACGCTTACACGTACGCACCTGCTGCAGATGGTCCTTCAGGGAGCCGGCAGCAGAGAGCCGCCTGCATGCTGCACGTGGTAAGATGACGGCGGATGGCACGCCCATAAGGGTACCGCCCATGAACAGGTTCAGGGTGCTTGAGCTATGGACGATCGACGACGTGTCTTGCAGCTCAAGCACCCCCTGAGCACATCGCAAGACGATAATAACTCAGTTATGCAGGCCATGTTGCCACATGTTTTCTCACCCATCCGTCGAAGTGAAGGTCGACCAGTGCCCTCATCCAGTTGGCCTCTTGATCCTTCCTCCTCTCTCGTACTCGATCGCTGACACACAAACCCATGCAGTCTGTTTGTGTGTGTGTGTGGGTGGGTGTGTGTCGTTGCTGATCGTGCTCACTGTGTAGTGTCTTGTATCATCCCCCATAGGAAGCCCGGTATGTTCTGCGCCTCCTGACCTCCCACCTTGAACCATCTACAGGAACACAGACACACACGATATGTGTACGCACCTGGTCTGTGGGAAGGTTCAATTACCTGATCGAGCCGTCCTGCCTCTCATATTCGAGCTCAAGCATGAAGGGCGTCCGCCGACAACCGAACAACGCCTGCACGGCAGACCATGGAAGCCAACACACGCGCAGAAACCATCAGTCGATCGCGAAGCAGCCGACTCACTCACCGCGAAGGCGTTTCTGAGTTGTGTCCTTCCTGGCTCGAGGAAGTATTCAGTCCACCAGATGAAGTCAGCGTCCGGTTCCTCACCGTCGGCCGGCGACGAGCTGGCACCCCCGCCGTCCCCAAAGTGATGGTGGTGCTCCCTTGGCGACCTCTTGCCGTTGCCCGTCCTGCCCGTGAGCGTCTGCCACACTCTGTCTAGAAAGATCTCACCCGTCCGCTTCTTGGCTGCTGGCTTGTGGGGGTCGGTGGCGTCCTGGTAGAGGTCGCAGCCCCAAGCCATGGCACCCATCTGCAGGCATCGATCACATACGTACGCACGTACGTGTATGGGGGAGAGGGGCGGCGTGTGTGGGGTGGTAGTTACCTGTTGGCCAACGGCTTCAACGAGGGAGGAGAGCTTGACTTGCTCTCGAAATCGCTCAGACACGTCCTTGAGGCACACAAGAAAGAGCAGGGGCTCCCTGCTGTAGACCTTCACATACACCTGAAGCCGTACAACACACAAACACAAACACAGACCACAAGAATCACTCAGGCAACACCCCACTGCAAGCGCCCACCCATCGTATACATCACTCACCTCGCAGTGGCAGAATTCCTCGCCTTCCTTGCCTTTGGACTCACCGCACCCCGTCGACTCCTTCTGTCCGAATCGCTTCACCTTGAGAATGGGCGCAGTGGACTTGGACTTGCCATTCTGTGGCTCGTCCCTCAGCGCCGCGTCGAAGAGATCGCTCAGTGTGGCCGTGGTGATGCCGATGAGCTCCGACAGGTGGCGGCCATAGAGTGAGGATTCGCCCAGCAGCCTGTCCGCATGCGGGGAGGCGTCGATGCACGTGGCGTCGAGGCCGGCCAGCAGCACAATGTCGTGGCCGCAGTTGACCAGAAACGTCAGCTGGCTCTTGGTCCGGCTGTGGGTCTTGAAGTTGCGACGCTGCATCCGCTCCTGCGCGACACACCATGTACCGATCACACACACGCGCGCGCACACACACACACACACACACACGTGTGTTCGTGTGTACGCGTGTGACGTATACGGCTGGCTGGGCTGACCGTGTTGAACGAGGTAATGAGTGAAAGGGCGATAGGCAGCAGAATGCCGAGAAGGAGTCTCATCTGGTCCTCCCTGTCCCCTTGTCCGCCGTGGCCCAGCATGACGCAAGCAAAGCTCAGGCTCCACGAGAACAGTATCATGGTGGCCCTCTCTATCGACCGACTGAGGGAAGGAAGACACACAGCCCTTTCTTCTCTTGTCGGCATTGTCTTGCAAGGTCTGTCTGTCTGTCTGTCTATCTGTCTTTGTGCGTATACTACATGCTTACAGCCAGGGGCAAGCGTTGAGCCAGACCAGATTGACCATCACCGGCCAGCCGGGACCTACGGGCGCTTTGCTCGGATGGATGTTGACGTACTTCTCCCGAACGTAGTCATTGATGCCTGTCGAAACGAATTACGACATCCAAGCAAAGCCGTGCGGTGGGGTGCGGTGTGTTGCGTTGCGTTGCGTTGCGTTGCGTTGCGTTGCGTCCAGCCCAGCCCGGCCCGGCTTCTCTGTCGCTGCTCACCGATTGAGATGAGAAAGAACACAATGTAGGTGAAGAAGGTCACGTGTGCGGCGTACAAGCGGCGGCTCTCCGACGGGCGAAACAGCCGATAGTACAAGAGGCTGACAGTGCTTGCGATGACGGGGATGGTTCGCGCGAAGGAGAGCGTGACGATAATCAGCTGTTTGTCGAGCGAGTAGGACGGAAAGGCCGACCAGTCGACACTCCATCCTTTGAGGATCGCCTGTGCAGGCAACGAACGCATGATGAATCAGTGATTCGACGATTGCGGCGATTGATTCAAGACGCATACAAACACATGAGATGGTTCTGGGCTTCGTACCCCTAAGGCGTAGAAGGCGCAGAAACACGACACAGGGTAAAACACCGTCTCCGTCCCATCGTACTGCTGTGCGCGGTACTCGGCCTCTGATGCGCAGACACAAGCAAACGGACATGCGCCGCCTCCCAGCACAATTGATTGATTCACCTTGAGTCGTCTGTTGTCTTACCCAGTTGTTCGTTTCGAAAGAGCAGCTCACGAGCAATGAGCCTCTCCCTCAGCGACGTCCGTACGCCTCTAAAACACCGGAGCGCGAGGCTCCACATCGGTTCCTCAAAAGATCTTCAATCCTTCAGACATGAGAGATACAAGCAGATGAGTCGAGGTCCCTGACAAAGATCCGCGCACCCCCGCTTTCAAAGTGGGAAAAGCTCGCAAGCCTCAGGCCTTTAGGAACAGGTCGCTCGTCAAACCCATAACCGACCGGCCGAGCGTGCATGGGTGATTCAAACCCATAACCGACCGGCCGAGCGTGCATGATTCCAGTTGCGTGTCGTTCGTTTGATTGTGCGTGAAAGTCATGGGACTTGGCCGTCACTCCCGGCAAAGCAAATGAAGCCTGCTTGCTTCTCTGCGGCGACGTCAATGCCTTTGATTGTCGAGTGGCTTCCGCCGCTTCTCTCATCTGTCCACCTGAAACATGGATCAGACTTGATCTCTCGTCCGCGCTCTGTCGGCTACGATGAGGCGGCTGTGATCCAGCGGAGCCTCTGTGACAACCACGTTGCTGTAGCGGTGCCGACGCTTGCTCGTGGACCGAGAAGGTGGGGCTGCACTCGTTGCACTCATCCATTTCTGTCGTGCTGCACGAGTGGACTGTCTGTGGATGATGTGGCGTCGCGTGTGTGCAGGGTTCCGAGTCTTCCCTTTGCTGTCGCGCTGGCGGAGACCCTGCCTCCCAGTTGTGGGTCAGTCTTGCTGCACCACCGTGCGCGAGACTTCGATGTGAGTGGCCTCCGGCAGCACCTACAGGACCACCAGGACGCCTATCGGCAGCTGCATGGCGTCCTTGTGGTTTATGGTGACCCGCCTCGCCCAGGCTGTCCTGCTGTCGAGTCGCCGTGTCTGGCGAAAGACGCCATCGAGTGCTTCACGGTGCGCAAACGTCAGGGCACATGCACACACACATGCTGCTGCCAGGATAGGATGTGGTTTCTGTTCTCCCTGTATGCAGCGTGCCGGGGTCAGGTGTGGAGGTGCTGTCAACATGTGTTCGCTTGACCCACTGATGGCGGCGTCAGAGGCGCGAAGGATGACGGACAAGCTTGAGGCCGGCGCGTCTTTCATCGTCTCACAGCCTGTCCTTGATGCATCTCTCGCCCACAGCTTCCTCCAAGCGTGGCGCGACGACAACCCTTCTCTGCTGTCAAACATCAAGTCGCCTTTCCTCTATGTCGGCCTGCTGGCGCCCACGTCTGTTGATAGCCTCAAGTTCTTTGTACGTCGTGTGGGTGTTCCCGCGGCCCGTCATGTGCTGGCGCGTCTGGTGCGGTCGGAGAGGAGGGGCCAGGGCGATGCTCTGGACGATCTGAATGTGTCGACTTTCGTACATCTGTCAGGGCATTTTCGTGACATTGTGGCTGGCGTGTATCTGACATCTGGTGCCAGCAGGGATGTGTCGCGTGTGGCGAGACTGCTTCCGCGGCTGCGTGAAAGCTTGTCGTTATAAACACAACAAATAGGGTGGAAGTGAGCCCGGGCAGGTGGTTTTGAGTTAGGGCGGACACACGCCGTGAAGGCAAACAAACTTGAGCTTCGTGGCATCGCCGACACACCTTTCGTCCAACACAGGCGAGCAACCCCTACATACCCATCCATTATCAGATCTTCTTCCGTTTCCGCCTGCCTGTCTGTCGACCGATGTTGCCTCGTCATAGCCGGCACGCCCTCTCATGAGATCCCTGCGTTGTTCCTGTCAATGGACGCCCTTGACCAGCCTCCCCCGCCCTCCCTTCCCCCGGTCGGTCCATGCCGTCTTGTTGCGTCGACTCTGCTGATCTTTCTGCTCACCCTTGTGGCGTTTTTCCGCAGCACCGGATCAGCACTCATATGCCTCATCAACGGTCCCAGGGGCGGCGGGCGACTCAGGCTCAAGGACCTGCAGCCGAGGGGGAGCGCACGGAGGCCTCCTGCCGCGCAGCCGTGCAAGCCGCCATCGTCTGTGGCTCTCAGCTCGTCGTCGTTGCTTGCGCCACCGAGACCTGTAAGACGGCTGCCTCCAGATCTGGATGGAGATGGCGGTGATGATGGCCATGTTGCGGCTCTCCTGCCCCGTGACGTCCTCAAGGCCCAGGACGTCGTGACAGTTATTGACGAGTTCTTCGCGACCAGCGTGGCTGAGGACAAGACGGGCAGCGACGGCTTGTCGATGGTGCAGGGCCCGATCATCGAGCTTATGAATGGCGTGCCCAGCATCCGGCGGCCAGTGGATCTGTCAGGGAGCTCCCCACCATTAGCCCCCGAGACCCTTCAGGACACCATTAAGAGGCGGCGGCGGCAGCTCAGTGCCAAGAGGGCGAGGAAGGCGGCAGCGGGCATCCCCGTTCGCATCTATCGCTTCCGCTCGTCGTCGAGGAAGCCATTCCGGCCCATGACAGAGAAACTGCCCCTTGCCCTCATGAGCTTTTCAACCGCCCCCCTGCCCGCCCTCCTCTTTCCCCCTGCAGCCCCCAGCCCTCTTGCCAACGATGAGGACCATCCCTTAGACAGCCATGGGCCACAGAGCCACAGCGTCCCTGATGTTTCATTGGTGCTGAATGCCACCGAGCCGCAGCCAGCGACGCCGAGTGGTTCCGAGCTCTCTCTCGCGTTGCAGAGCTTCGCCACGTCCCGTGACGGGTCGGTCGATGCGGCCGCTGTGAGCGCTCTGCAGCCCCTGACGAACCAGACGGCTGATGAGGGCCCGCCGGTGGTGCAACGCAAGACAGGCAGACCGCGGAAGACCCGGCCTCGAGCTGGTGCGGCCAAACGCCGGCCCTCCAGACGAAGGAAAGAGGCGCATGACGAGGGGCTGATGGGCGAGGAAGACGACGTGGGGACAGACGTTGATGAGGTCGACGAGGGGGAGTGGGTGCTCGACACGGGCAGCCTGCCGCTGCCCGAGGAGTCTCCGCGTCGGTTCTTCAGGCGCAGCAACGAGTACTACCAGCAGTCCAACAGGGATTACGTGGATGAGCTGCAGCCCATGCTGCGATTCGAACGGCGGCTGGTGGCCATGGAAAGCGAGCTGCTGCGGCCGCCCACGTTGGACGAGGTGCTGGCGGCGGAGGGCATCGAGAGGGAGGAATTCGAACGCATGAAGGGCAGATTCAACGAGGCAGAGGTGAGAGGGTCGAGGGTGGAGGGTTGAGGAACACGGGAGGGAGGCGGGACACATGTTTGTCTGTGTCTGTTGGCGTCAGGTTGGTCTTCCTTTGAACAACATGGGTCTGCTTCTCAACGAGGCCTCGAGGGTCCTTGTGACTTCTCGCGACGGTCAGTCAGTGCAGTGAGCACATCCATCAACTCAACAGATAGACAAGCGACACACGCCACGCTCGCCATGCCATGCACCCATCCCATCGACCCTCATGTGTTTGGCTGGTGTTTGTGTGCCGTGTCGTGGGCGCATTGCTTGATTTGATGCAGACACGGTTTTGTGGGACCTGGCCCATTTTGGGTTGGATACTTTGCGTGAGGCAGCGCGTCGGTTTGACCCTGACCGCAACACCACCTACATGACCTACGCCTTCTACGACATGAAGAAGGCCATGCTCAGGGGCGGACAGGAGCTATTCTGCAAAGTCACACTCAGCGCCCAGGGCTGGAATAGCCTCCTCAAGGTGACCGCAGTCACCGCCACCCCGCACTCCCGCCCGCACAATTCATTGCCGACATCAACACAGACACTTGGTGATTTCGGTCGTTGCCTCTCTCTTACGTGTGTGTGTGCAGCTGAATCGTGCCCGCAAGCGCCTGTCTGCGAGCCTGGGCCGCGAGCCGACTCCCCATGAGCTGAGTGAGGCGACCGACCTGTCCCTCACGGTCATCTCACGCCTCGCCAAGCTGAATGATGCGGCGCTGGCGTCGTCCACCCTGGTGCAGCAGTACCACGACCGTGACGACTCGTACCTCACCCGCCTGGACCAGAAGATAGCCTCGCTGCAGGCCGGGAACACCCCAGTGAGATCCCGCAGCGACCCACTTTCTGAGGACACTATGGTTGATAGTAGCGACTGGTGGCGGGAGGGGGGCGGGGGATGGGGCGACCGGTCGTCGCGCCTCCTTGGTGAGGCCATCGAGCGTCGGAGGGAGGCGGATGAGGAAAGAGTGGCCACGGAGACCCGGGCCAACATCACACACTGTTGCAAGCTCCTACTCGGTGACGAACTGGCCAAAGTCATGGTCCTCCGGTAAGTCAGGACAAGGCACGCATACACACACAGACAGCACCTTCCACATCCATGCCTTTCTCGTGTCGTGTGTGTCGGCTTGTAGGTGGGGTTTCGACCAGGGGCTGCCCCGTCTGTTGCGCGAGGTTGGCGTGCTGTGCCACCGGAGCAAGGAGTGGTGCCGCCAAACTGTCGAGGAAGCCTTCGCCATCATTGATGGCCGCCGCCTGCCGCACGGCGTCGACTCGCGGCACGACCTGACCCCCGAGATGTGGAAGGCGCGGGAGTACCTCAACTCCCTCGGATGGTTCAACCAAGCCAGTCTGCGGGAGATCGTCGAGAGGACACGGGGGAAGACCGGCACGCCTGGCGGGTGCTGGAACAGGGAACGAGGGAGCATCAAGAGGGAGGATGCTGCTGACGGCGGTGGTGGTGCCCAAGGCCCTCCTGTGATAGATGTGTGGAGGGGCATTGGCCTGGAGGCTGTGGGATCGGACAAGGATGGAGATGGGGGCGGGGAGAAGAGGAAAGGGTCGCAGAGGCAGAAGAAAGATGCGCCGGGCGAGGCGGTGCTGTCACTAGACAAGCTGCTCGCTTGATGTACAGGCAGGCATATGGTCTGCCTGTCTGTCTGTCTGTCTGAGTGAGCGAGTGCGGATTTTCGGCACGATTGCATGGGTAGAGGCGAGGAGGGGGACCCAGTCCTTCCCCCTCCTCTAGGAGTGATGATAGGGGCGGTGTGAGGGTCAATGTGGTCTGAGAATGCAGCGCTGAGACAGACGTGTATTTAAGACCTACACCTGCAGTCAGATGGATGGATGAGACAGACTTGACTTGACATCCTCCAGATGAATGAATTGGAAAGACAGACAGACACACAGAAACCGGTCGGCACGCACCGAACCGATCACACTCATCGCGGACCACACACAGTGGGATGGGCAGGCGACACACCCATCCATGCATCCATCCATGCATCCATCCTCGGAAACGCCACAGCTCGCTCGCATCGACAAATTCAAGCATTTTGCAAGCAAGGACCGAACAAACACTCAGCTCACTCACTGCCAGCAAGCCACCCTTTCCTTGCAAAGTCACCTCCCGGGCCGCGTCAGGGCATCCAAGTCAATGGCTGCATCCCGCCCCTCCTGGTGTCCGTTGACAAGTATGTCAACCAGGATATCCACATCCTCATGATCACCCCCCCCACCACCACCACCACCAGCAGCTGGTGGGGCGGCGGTGGGAGGCGGCCGATTACTCACTCCGACATCGTCTCGTCGTCTTTGGGGCGACGACGAGGGAGACGGGGCGGCCTTACAGGGGGTTGATGGCGAGACACCTCTCGCTGAGGCTGAATAGCCTGCCGCCCGTGCAAAGGGAGACGTGAACGGAGAGTGGCCGCAGTTGCGGGATGGGAGAGGGGGCTGAGCGGACGAATCGCGAGCCAGCTGCATAAAGTGAGAGACGTGCATGGAGCAATCAGTACGTGTGTCGTGTCGTTACAGTACTTGGTGTTGCCTGTGTGCCTGGCCTACTCTATATCCCCTAGCCATCCTGCGGATGTATTCAGGCAGCCGGCGGACCTTCGGATGGAAGCTGCACTCACGGACCTGCACAGCACAGCACGACGGGCAAACACGGCAGATCGACATAAAAGAGAGACAGACATGCACACACACACACACGCGACGCGACGCGAATGCAGGCAGGTAGGCAGGGTGTCTTTGTTTTTTGTCACCTCCTGTTCGTCCCTCTGTCTCCTGAATGTCTCCGCGGCCTTGTTGCGGATGCACTGCTCCTTCTGCAGACGCTCCATGTAGCGCGAGGCCGTCTTAACACGGCGCAAATCGCTGCATCCATGGCGCACATCACGGGAGTGAGTGGGGGTGTCCTTGACTGGTTTTTCCTTCCCTCACGTGAGCGATGAGTGTGCCTTGTGGCGGGAGGCGTTGAGCTCGGGCTGAGCAGAGAGACAGTCAAGCCATTAGTAGAAAGAGCTCTACTCAGTAAAGGTCAATCGTCCATCCGTGTGCATCACCACGAATGAGAGCTGCTGATCCACAAGACGCTCCTGTGCAGCCCTCCTCTCCATCTGGATTGAGCAGCAATTGTGGAGGACATAGTATATTGATTGCCTTATCACACGTCGACGCGTAAGCACACGGCACATGGCTTACGAGTTTCTGTTCCCGTCTCAGCCTGTCGCCGTAGCTCATGGACACCACACCACGCTCACCCCTCGCTTGACTCATCCTGCATCGCATCGCATCGCATCGCACACACAAAAGACACACAAATACACACACGCACATATACACATACACATACACGGGCAGAGCATACCAATGTCTTAAGGGGAGCTCTGTCCTACCTACCTGTTGATGGTTGGCGCAAACCAGTCAGCATCCGCCTCACGCAGCCGTGCCTCCTCCCGTCGCTTCTTCCACTGCACCCTCACAGCCTCCAGCTGCAGACGATCCATGTGACCCAGGCGCGGCGGCGGAGGGCTCACATCGCGCCCCTTGTCGCTGCCCCAGAAGGGGGCCAAGGCAATGGTGTCTGGTGGTGGTGGTTTCAGCTCTGGCTGCTTCTTGGTCAGTCCTGTCTGTGCCGCCCATTGCCGCCACTGGTGGCTGCGGCGGCTGGCCACACGCTGGGACACCTGGCTGATGGTGGGCTTGTGGGAAGCTGAAAGAATAAGGAAAAGGCACACATCCGCGGATCGAGGTGTGGGTGTGGGTGTGCGCTAACTTACGCTGTCCTTGCTTAGCGAGGTGCTGCAGCCGCTTCATGCGGAGGTGCTCGTGTACGTTCTGCCGATAGAGAAACCCGAAGAATATCTTCTGCGCCTCGTCCTCGCTATAAGTGGCCGTCGACCGGGAGGCCTCCCCAGGCATCATGTCGCCATCCCCGCCGTCACCCTGCCCCTCAGGCGGCCCTCCCCCCTTCCCTCGGGGAGGGGCAGAATCTGTGCACATCGACATGGGATGCGAGAAGCATGTCGATTGGAGAATCCTTAGGTCGCGTGTTGGGTGACCCTTGTGCGCACCTGGTCGTTTGGATCTGCTGGGTGTGAACTCAGTGAGTCGGGTGACGGGGTGAAGCCTCAGATACGACCGCGCCATCACCATCTCGGCGGGAGGCTCCTTCACCTGACACACAAACGCATGGATCGCATCATGCACACACACATGCACTCACTCACATGCACTCACTCGCCACACGTACGTCATCCCCATCCACTGACCTTCGGTGTGAAGGTGCATTCTTTGACGGCGTCGCTCATTGCCTGATGTCTCCTCCTCTCCCGGTAGCTCTCACTCAGGGCAGCGGACCGCGCAGCAGCGTCCTTCCGCCACCCAAACAGCACCCTGGCGCCCTTCTTGCCACCATCCACCACCTCAACGTTGGCACGGGGCGGTGAGGGCGAGGTTGGCGGCGAGGGTTCGGGGGATGGGGGGAGGGAGAGGGTGATGGGGCGCTGCAGGAGAGGCTGCGCTGTGTCTTCTTGTTCATCTCGTTTTTGCAGGTTGGAGTGCAGGGCGGGGACTTTCCTTTGGGATGGCAGGATGTTTGGGTGGAAGGTGCAGTAGCGGTCCACCTCCGTCTGTAGGCATAACATAACATACACTCACGGCAAGGACGGCCAATGGATGTGTTCGTGTCGGTGAGGAATGAGAGTGTGCTCACGTTTTCCCTTCGTTTGGTGAGGTGTGATTGTGCGATCTGGCAGCGATCCACAACCTGAATGTACTGTCGCTTCGGCTGCGAAGACACGCCACATCAGTGGATGTGATTGATACACACATGTGTCTCCCTCCCCTGACCTCGGCGAGCCGCTGGAGCAGTTGGCTGACGTTCACCTTGAAGGTGGCAGGCCGGGCGGGGGGCCGCTGCGTGCCGCCCTGGTTACTGAACTGCAATGGCACTCTAAATGGCTGAAACGAACACGCCTCAAGCTCTTTCTCGTCCCTGCAGACAGACAGCCAGCATAACACACACCATGAACTCCGGTCCGGTTTCCCTCCATCCCTCCGTCCTTTGAATGCACCGCACTTTCTCTTGACGCGATCCAGCTGCTTTTGTTGCTTGCGAACCTGAAGGAAAGGAGAAATAGACAGTCATCGTCACCCCCATGTAGTATCGATGCTCACGCTCCACATTTCTTGTCTCTCAAAGAACGATGTCTCCTCCACAAATCGAGACACGGGCCGCCTCACCGGCCGCTCCGCCTCTCTCTTCTTCCCAGCAGCACCCCCCATCCGTGCGGCGTAGGCCAGCACCTTCTGCACGCCCCCAGTGTGTGTCCCCCCTGCCAGCGACACTGATGCCGAGTAGGAATGTGTGGCGCTCACGGCCACCGACGGCAACAGTGACGGCGCGTCCTCTGTGCGAGTGGAAGGAAGAGTTTTCGACGGAGGGGTGTGGACCACAACGGGTGGTGGAGATCTCGGTATGCCTTGAGTGGTGGGTGCTGGTGCCACCGTCTCTGCAGCCCGTCTTTCCTCCTGCACCGAAGGCCCCCCTTCTGATGTCGGCTCTTCCATTGGTAAACTATGATCCTCTGCTGGCTCCTGGCTTGGCTGCTGCTGCTGCTGCTGCTGATGCTGCTGCTGTTGTGCGCTGTGCGTTGTCGGCTGCAGATAGCCGAACGGCGCCGCTTGGCTCGCAGAAGGCTCCCCAGCAGATGTTTGTGATAATCGGCTGTCGGCCTGTGTGTAGGGCGGAGGGAGGGCTGAAACAGGTGCCGAGGGGGAAGCGGATGGGGGGCTGCAATGACCTGCAGAGAAGCAGGCAGAGGAACGTGTGTCCGTTGGTCCAAACGAATCCGCTAAATTAAATGCGCACTCACCTGGTTGCTGTTTTTCCGTTTCTGCGATGATTTCCTCCGCATCGGCACAGCTCAGGAGAGGCGGCAGACCCATCCCATCATCGGCCTCATCGCCAGGGACAGCCACCAAGGCCATGCCGTCTCCCTCGGAGTCCCCCATCTGCATGTCTGCATGATCCACATCCCAGTCGTGCATGTGGTCGTCCAGCGCATACGCAAGTGCCACGTCCACGTCAACCTCCTCCTCAATGCCGCCAGCACCCTCAGCCGCATCATGCGCAAAATCACCGCGGTCCGCAAAAGCGACAGGGAGTTGAGACGGGTCAGCAGGGCCTGGCGAGGAAGGAAGGCCGGTCCCCAGGGGGTACTCACGAGCAAACTGTTGCATCAAATCAAAAGACGGAATCCTTTGCTGGGGGCTTGGGGGCCTGCGAGCTCGAATGTCGTTTCCAAACGCCGACACTCTGCTGCCTTATCGAGCAGGCCAAATAAGCATCTGACGATTTGACGATGGCGAGCCCCTCTGCTCAGACAGAAAGCTTGATGACCGAGCCGCCCTCACGGAGCGTCCATGAGGGCACGGTGGAAAGCAGCGCTCAGCCATCACCTGCCGCCACCCATGTAGGCCGCGCAGAGGGAAGCCGTTCATTGTCTGTCACCTATTCATCTGCTTCCTCACACTTTCGAGTATGTATTTGTGTGTGCTGTTTGTAGGCCGTGAAGTCAGCAAATGGCGGTGCTCGCACGAGCGAGGTGTTGGTGCTGTCTGAGGGCCTGGAGGACACGTACAAACTCACCATCAATCAAGACAGCACCGGAAAGGTAGGCAAATCACATATGAACAATGACCTCCGCTTCTGCATGTACATTCAGGTGACTGAGAAGCGCGAGCCCGCCCCGAGGCCAACGGCGAGCCCCTCATCGCTCTCGCCCCTCGGACACAGCACTGACTATGACCACAACGCATGCACATTCGGTCAGAGCACAACAAACAGATTACAAATGTGACCTCTCACCGGCATGTCGCCCCATTTCCCTTACATGTGTGCAGGTGAGCCACGGGGGCACGTGCCGCACACCAGCCCTGACAATGACGCGCGCATCCCCATTGGCTACTCGTCCAGTCCGCCCTCTCGTTTGGCCAGCCCCTACCCCACGGCACTCTTCGTCGCCCAGCCCTTTCCTCTCGCATTCAGCTCACTCCCACAGAGCACCAAGGGGGCATCGCTGCGGCCACCAAAGGGCAAAAAAGGAAAGGGAAAGAAGCCTCCTCCGATGCCGCTGAGCCCCTACCGTGTCCCGCCGGTGTGTGAGGACGCCCTCGACAGCCAGGGCAAACGGTTGCAGCCCGACCTCCGGTGGACCGTCCCTGTGCTGCCGCATCCCTATGGCGGCGACCAGTCGGCCGTCTACCCCTACCCCGCCCTGGTTCCTGTGGCTGAAGGGGGGCCGGGCGGCCAGCTCAAGTGGCACAGCGCCGCCCCTACATTGGGGCACTTGGGCAACCAGGGCCTGCCGCTGCCGTCGGTCTTTCAGGCGACTGCAGCATCATCGATGGTGAATGGTGGGCTGGGCCCGAGGGTTGAGGGCGTGTCGAGCAAGACCACATCGCAAGCAGCGAGGCGGGCTGCGGGGAGGGGGAGAGGTGGTGGACGCTCAGTGTCGTCGAAGAGCAAGGCGAAGGGGAGGGATCGGGGGAGGGGTCTGGACGGGGCCGACAAGAGGAAGGCTGCAACTGCTCTGCCGCCAATCAACGGGTAGGTAAGTCGAGCTCGCTGAGCTCTCTTCCATTTGTCTCCTGTCCGCATTTATGTCTCCTTCTTTATATGCCAGAGACATCATTCCAGCTGGGGTGCGAGTGTATGAAGATTGGCGCACGGGCGCCATACACGTGCATCACCACTACTATGTCAAGAAACCCAAGCCCGGCACCACGTCATCTACCGTCACCAAGGCACAGCAGCCACCCGAACAGCCGCCCGCCACGATCGACCAGCCGACATCCACAAACGAGCCGACAACCGTGTCTCAGCCGGAGCAGCGAGCTGGATGCACTGCCCCCATGAAGGAGACAGATAAGAGGCGGTCTCAGCCCATGCATGCGAGGCCGAAGGAGCTCTCACGAGTCCATCCACCACCTCGGTCGCACAGCACTCAAGCTCCATCGGCCAAGAAAAGCCTTCCTGCGACGTCAGTGGATCCAACGCCGCCCGAAGCTTCGGCTCGCTTTGACGACAGCGGGACGCAGACCGACCTGCTGGGCATGACTCTGGATCAGATCTTCTCCTTTGGTGCCGAGATTGCTCGCGGGTCACCACCGAGGTCGATGTCGCCCGATGCACTGCCGTCTCTCTTTCCTCCCCTGAGCCCCTCCCCCTCAGCCCCGAGCGTCGGCGGTCGGCCGTGCACGTCGTCAGAGGCGCAGGCATTCCTGCCCAAGATTGGTCGTGGGCAGGAGACAGAGGCCGCTGCTACTGCTGCGGCACCTCCTGGTGAAGGCGACAAGGGTGCGGCGAAAACCGACGGCCATGCGGCCGTGCCGCCTGCTGAGGCTGCTGCAGCGGATGAGGCAAAATCGGTGCAGTTTCAGAAGAAGGTAGGTGGTGATGTGGAAGGCGAGGAGGCCACCCTCACCGAGTCTATCTCCAGCAAGTCCAAGAAGCTGCAGCGCAAGGGCACAGGGATGCCGTCGATGGCCCTCCGGTCGGCGCTGCATGAGATCGAGGACGAAGATGAAGACGAGGATGACGAGGCCATGGAGGGAGGGCCACAAGAGCACGAGTCGGATGACGCGGAGGAAGAGGAAGAAGAGACGCCTCCAAGGAAGAAGGGCCTGCAGCGGAAAGGCACGGGAATGCCCGCTAAGACGCTCAGGGACGCGCTGATGGATGTTGAAGACGACGAGTGTGGTGCTGCACAGGAGGAGAGGCCGGTCAATGTCGTCACTAAGGCCACCATACTGCCCAAGCCCACCAAGACTGTGCCAGCTGGGGAGAAGAAGATGCAGCTTGTGGGCAAGGGCAGAAGACGCTCAATGGTGAAGGTCGACGACGGGCACGGTGAGGAGACATCCCCGTCAGCTTCTGTGCGCAAGCCCGCCCCCAAAGAGCGACCTGGTGCGGTGTCGGCTGGCGACCGTCCGGACGACCGTCGTGTCAATTGGGATCGAGAGGCAGAGGAGAATCAGGGCGACTTGCAATCATCACGGGGCAAACGCATCATGGCCAGAAGGCCTACTGGTACGCAACCATTTGCCGACGAGCGAGCACAGCCGTCCACAATCAGCAGGTGTTGTGTGTGTGCAGGCTTGCCGTCGACGCAGTTACGTCAGGCACTGCAGGACCTCGAGGACGAAGATGAAGGGGAATATGAGGGGGGGCCGGCGCCAGATGAGCAACCTGAGGACTCGTCGCCACAGCATGAGGCCAGAGATGAGGAGGGAGGTGGGAGTCCAGGTGACCCAAATGTAAGCACAAAACAGACTCCTAGCCTTGTCGGTACGTGGCAATCGGCGGCACCTCTGTCTGTCTGTCTGTGTTGCTCAGCGCAAGGTGAAGTTTAAGGGGCCGACTGGTGACGCGCAGGAGAGCAGCGGAAGAGGACCGACGCTGCAGCGCAAACCCACCGGGATGCCCGCCACTGCCCTCCGCCAGGCGCTCCTCGACATGGACGATGACGAAGACGACCAAGAGCAACACGCGTCATCGCCGGACCCCGCGACGGACCCCGCCGACCCCGACCTCAAACGCTCAACCGAGTCGGCAGCGCTCGCGCCTCGCGTGGAGACAGGATGGGACGAACAGGTGGCCGAGGAAGAGGGTGGCACACCGTCTAAAGGCCCACAGGCAGCTGAGCAGGAGGAAGCGGGGTGGAGCAGGTGGACGAGGGAGGAGCCAGAGGGGACAGAGGGGGAGCTGCCACCGTCCCTGCCGGCACATGAGACGTCGCAGGAGGCAGCAGAGCCATCGCCACCACCCAGGGATGAAGATGCTGCGGGCAAGAGGAAGAAGTCGTCCATTCTGTTTGCCGACCGGCCCGAACCCAAGGCTGAGCTACTCTCCAGCAAGCAGGACGGCGACTTACATGCACTCAAGGTATGCACTGACAGACGATATGCACATCGTTGGTCTATCCATGCACGCACTTGGTGTATGCACGCCAGGCTCTGAACCAGTCTTTGCGAGAGAGCATGAAGCTCAACCCAAGTAGGTCACCCTTTCTGTCTGCCTGACGCAGGCCAACCAGCCTGGATGTGTGACCGATGCTCAATTGCTTCCTGTCTGTGTGGCAGCACTGGCAGCATCTGACAAGTTCCAGGACCTCAAGCGCATCTCACGTGATATGGCCAAGGAGCTGCCCGTCAGCGATGCAGGCTTCTCCAGCGACGAGCAAGTAAGATGCGATACCTGCATACAAGAATGACGTTGATACATGAGCTCGCCCGTCTGTTGTGTTGCTCTTGTGGTGCGTGCGATGTGCAGCCCGAAGGTGAAGAGAGCACCCCCTATCAGCCGACGCCCTCCCGCCCACCCCCAGCCCCCCGCAACATCCTACACCTCTATGGTGAAGACACACCAAAGGAAGACGAGACAGGGCCGACAAGTCAGGATACCACCGCGCCCAAGCCACAAGGGGAAACAGTTCAACAGCCGCAGGTTGCTGACGACAGCGTGTCCGAAAGGCAAGAGGGGACAACGGCTGCAGCAGAAGAGGCGGCACAGGATAGCTCAGCGGCAGATGACCAGCGGCACAATGGCGTGCCAAAGGGAGACGAGCGGGCAGCTGCTGCAGAGCAACAAGGCGGCGATACGTCGGGGGCTGCAGAGGATGCAAGGGCGCCTGAGAGGGAGGAAGACAAGGAGGAGGAGGAGAATGGGCTGATGAGCCTGTAAGACGACCGCACAAAGACAGACAGACAGACAGACAGAAGACAGACAGCAATGTCTCCGTGGTCCATCACATACACGTCTCTCATGTCCATCCAGAGAGGCGCCTGTTCCTGATGAATCGCAAGCGAACGGAACCAAGGAGGGAGACAAGGAGAGGGGGGACCTGGACGACATTGAAGAGTTCGACTGGTGGGCTGGCGAGACATGCATGTAGTGGGCCGACAGTCATCGACATCGACGTTTTCTGTTTCAGGAAGGCAGAGGTGGAAAAGGGCCTCCCAACCACCCAATGGCTGGTCCGCATGCAAGCCAGCGATCACTGATCGTATCGTCTGATTGGTATCCCTTGCCTATCTCCTTCTTTGTTTCTTGCCGACAGACGGCGAGGGCATATGCGGAGTTTCTTGGCTTGGTATGGCCGTCAATCAGCCGTGCCCGCACACCTTTCGGATCCCTCATGCTGATGGTTGCTGTGCAGGACACTCGTGGTGCCGACCTTCAGCTGTATCGTCTGTTTCGGCCCATATTCGCCTCTGACCTGCCGGCGCCGTGGAACGCCAGGCGAGACAGCCAGCAACTGGTGAGTGGCTGATGCAAGCAAGAGAGAGCTTGACACGCGGCGTTGATGCCCTCGTGTGCGTGTGGGTGGGTCAGGTGTTCTTCTATCATCCCGGGCTGGTCACGACACAGTGGCGCCACCCGCTCGAAGGTCAGCTACTTGTCCCCGAAAACTTCTGTCTGGGCGACGGTGGACGTACAATGCCTCTGTGTGCATCTGCTCGAAGAGTTCTACATGGAGCTCGTCAGCCTCTACAAGGCCCACAGGAGGACCTCTGCATCGGAGGGCGCAGAGCCCGCCGCCCCTCAGACAGCAGAGGGCGGCGGCACTGACACCGACAATAAACCGAGAGAGGCGCTCAAATTCGATGAACTGCGGCTGCGGGCTGCGATAGAGAACATCATAACGGACCTGACGGATGCCGGCCAGCTGGTCAAGCAATACGGCCAGTGGAAGGGGCCCTACGTAGAGAAGAAGGCGCCTCTTACCGACAAGAGGGGGACCTTCGTGCCGTCAGAGGGAGAGGGAGAGGGTGAGGCGCCGTCAAGCCCCACAGACAGACCTGCACAGCCAAGGAAGAGGAGAAAGTACTTTGCTGCGTACAAACAGGTGGCTGAGGGGAGAAAGCTGATGAGCACAGCACGGATGGTGGAGATGTGTGTGTGTCTGATCGGTGATGTTATGCAGTCTGAGGGCTCGAAAACTTTCCCGAAAGCTCGATGGGACGACCCCGTGGAAACAACGGCGAAAGAGCTCACACTCAAATTGACGTACCGTACACACGGCACCCGAACAAAACGACACACACTCTGATGCAACATGTGTCTCCCTGTTGGACTCTTTCCAACTGCAGAATGTTGCTGCATCTGTGGAGAGCCGCCTTGCCGGGCTACGCCTTCCCCATCGACCCCCCTCATATATACCGCACCGCACACCAGGCGGCACAGAGCGCCCTCATTCACCAAAGCAGCAAGCGGCCCACATCCGTGGCCGCCGCTCCACACGACACTGAGAGCGTGAGGAGGGCCTCGCACGAGAGGCGAGAACGGTGTCATTGATACATGCCTTGTCTTCTGCTATCGTTGACACTGTTGAGGTTTGTTGTCGATACTCAGTCCGGCCTGCTGGCCCACTATGGCGCCCACGGTTTGTGTGTTTCCGCGTGTGTGTCTCTCTGTGTCTCCATTTGTGTGCGTGGAGGGCCGATGCTGTCATTGCTACCGTCTTTCCATGCCATGCCTGGATGCGCAAGATGCTTGTGTTTTGTGTGTCCGTTTTATTTCCTTCATTCCTGACGCCGAGTGCGCGTGTGACACTGTGCGGCAAGACGGGAGAGAAGATCTTGGCGTGTGACACGCACGGCGTCGGTGGAACGAGGAACGATTGACGAACGATCTCTCTCCAATTAACGGTCGCGATCGCGCGCGAAGATGCTGAGCTAGCAGCGACTTCGGGAGTAAAAGCATAAAGCTTGACGTCAGCCCGTGGTTCGTCGGTTGTGTTGCTTCCCAGAGTCGGTGATTTGAATCGCGCCCCGGCCAGCGAGGGAGGGCGTCGGTGTTTCAGTGCGTGAGAGGGAGGCACACATAGCATCCATCGAGGGTCCTGCCATCCCAGCGGAGGGGGACTCGGACAACGGCATCGGTGGTGAGGTGGCCTGTTGACGACGGGCCACCTCTTGTCTGTTGTGCGGGAGTCGATGGCGCAGTCGCCATCCACGCGGAAGCAATGTGACTTCACCAAGCTGTAAGTGAAGCCGGCACACATGGGAAACACTGTCGGGAGGCAGCCGGGATGCCACACAGCACAGAGTCAGTTTCGCCTTCACGTGGCTGAGCAGAGAGGCAGCGAGAGCCAGACAGCATGGTGGCTCACAGTCGGATGGCTGTGTGCTTGGAGCCTCGCAGAGGCGCAGTGGTGTCTCGTTTGACGCCGCTGGACCGCAGGGATAAATTGTTCCTGTCCTGTCTTTCGCCTGTGTGTGTGTGTGTGGTGGTTGTGTGTCAGGATGATAGCTGGTTACGAGATCGACCTGAACAACAGCAATACGCAGGACTTCTTCGTCACCTTCAGAGGGCCCAAGGAGAGTAAGCAGACCCTCACACCACAGAAAGAGGGAGGCAGATGTGGGCTCACGTCATGTGTCTTTTGTGTGTGAATGGAATGTGTCTTCAGCTGCGTATGAGGGTGGGATATGGAAGGTTCACGTTGAGCTGCCGGACCAGTACCCTTTTGCGTCGCCATCCATCGGATTCGTCAACAAAATCCTCCACCCGAACGTTGACGAGGCGTACGCACGCACACCAACATCTACACAAAGTTGCATTGCACACTGGTGTGCCCTGTGCTGGCCTGTGGTTGACTTGCAGGTCAGGGTCTGTGTGTCTGGACGTCATCAACCAGACCTGGACACCACTATACAGTCAGCTACACACACAACACCAACTACACCGTTCGGCTCTCATCTGTGATGGCGTGTGTGTGTGCTTTTGTCTGCACATCACACACATCTCTCTGTTTGTAGGTTTGGTGAACATCTTTGACGTGTTTCTGCCGCAGCTGTTGACGTACCCCAACCCCACCGACCCCCTCAACAGCGAGGCCGCGTCCCTCTACATGAGGGACAGAAAAAAATACGAAGACAAAGTCAGAGGTACGGTGCGGTACGCACCTCCACTATCAATCAATCAATCGCACACACCCACCCACCCACTTCTCTCTCTGTCCCTTTCTTTGGTTGGCCCCTCAGAGTACGTTCGCGAGTACGCCAGCGAGCGCACGTGGCAGAGTTCTTCATCCCGGCAGGGCTCATCCAAGGCGTCGTCCATGTCGACGTCCGCCAACGGCAACCCCTCGCGTGCACACAACGGCCCCAGTGGGACCCCATCTGGTGCGGCCACGGACAGCAATGGCGACACGGCCATGGGTGGGGAGGGAGGGGGAATGGGCGGCGGGGGCGGGGGCGGCGATGATAACGATGAGGACGACCCCATGAGTGAGGTCAGTGACCTGTCGCAGGACAACGACGAGGATGAACTCGACCTCGAGGACTGACACTGACACTGACACAAACGACGGGGGAGCACTCTGCCGGTAGGTCAACACCCACGCAACGCACGCCCCCACAGCACATGCATGGGTGGGTTTCTGTGCGTGCGTTGCTCCTGCATCAGGTTTCCCTTCCCCGCCGTGTGTATGGTGTCGGTCGGTCGGTCGGTCGGCCGTTGTTTTTGCTCTCTCTTCCTTCCTTGGTGTCTGTCGTTGTCATCGTTTTTCCGCTAGCCAGCTGCTCCATTGATGGGATGCATGGATGGGTGGGTAGATGGGTGGGTAGATGGGTGGGTGGGTGGGTGGGTGGAGTGAGGGACATATGAATGGAGGGAGCCAGAAGGAACGACGTGACGTGCCCACACGACGGAACGACGACGGATTTTTTTCGTTTGTTTCGCTTCGCATCGCCCCTACTCCTCCCTCTCTCCCTTTCTCCCGTAACCCACATTCCATTCCCTGCCTGATGTGTTACTCATTCACTCACTCAGCTACTCGCTTATCGATCCATCCATCCAGCCACATCCGTGTGTCTGTGTGTCTACACGCGCATGCGTCCATGGACGAGCAGACCCGGAGGGAAACGCCCCTCCTCCCCCCTGTGGATGCACTCTTCCCATGCCCGTCTGCTTGCTGACTCTCTCTCTCTCTCTCTGTCTCTCCCTCCCTCTCTCTAGTCTAGGCTTTCAATTCGGCGGCCCTCTATGTCTGTCTGTCTGTCTATCTGTCACTCCATACGCCTGCTGTCAGTCTGTATTGTGTGTATGTGTGTGTGTGTGTGTGTATGTCATATTGCTGCCTCACCTACTTGCTCCTGAAGCGATACCAAAAATGGGAACGGACGGACGCCTGGCCGGCCGCTTTTGTTGTTTCCTCTTGTCAAGCCTGGATGGGTGGGCGGATGGATGGATGGTGTGTCTGTCTGGTTTGTGTTCTCTCTCTCTCTCTCTCTGGCTAGAGACTGCGTCGGCAGGAGCGGGGAAGGTGTCCGCCTGTCCGTTTGTCAGTCTGTCTGTCTGTGTTGGTTCTCTTGTACCATACACCGTGTTAAGATGATTCACGCGTACCCACCCATCCATGCACAACATGCAACACACGCAGGCAGACGTACACACACACACAGACACATACCTTTCCAGCATATGCACAGACGTATTTTGTCAAGGTGTTTGGATAATTGGTCGATGTGCCACGTACCCCCGTGGGTGTGTGTGGAAGAAAGTGTGTGTGGGGTGAGTGAGTGGACGAATGAAAAAGCGCCCTGCTGATGTACCATAGTATTGCTGGCTGGCTCGCTACACGTGCCGAATACACGGTCGCCGACGCATGTCTGTCTGCCTGTCTGTCTGTCTGTGTCTGCGCATGGCATCTGGTGGATAACGAACACACACACACACTCACTCCCTCCTGTGTGGATCGATCCACCTTGCAGTGACTGCTGGTGTCGTCGTCTTTTTCCCATGATGAGTGTGATGATGCACACACCACCACACCACACCACACCACACAGTCTGGCCGGCCACCCCCTCCCCCCTCCTCATGTCTGTCTGTCTGTCTGCCTGTTCATCTCTTCTAGCTAGTGCCTGCGTCCGTGCGTGTCGGCTGGCCGGTAGACGGACGGACTTCCTTCGTGTGTGCGCGGACACGTACCTATCTACTCGGCTGGAAGAGAGACAGCAGCGGTCAGGACAGACACGACGGACAAGGGTTGTCTGCCAAATGAGCGCATACGAAGGAAGAAGTAAAGGACAGGAAGGAAAGCTGACTGACGTGGATGGCTGGATGGCTGGATGGATGATGGCTGGTGGCGTAGCGTGCACAATCGGACCTCATCGATCACATACAGACCGGCCGAGCGACTCAAGTAAGTGTGCGGACGCGGTGTGATGCTGCTGGTTGCTGGCTGATACACACAGACACACATACACACGTCCACTGGCAGAAAGAGAGACGGGCAGACCAGAGGCAAGGCAGGGGCCAAGCGGCGGAATGGGACGACCTGTGCCCACCAGTTTTCGATGATACCATGCCATACCATCATATGCATGCTTTCTAGGTGTTGGTCAGTCAGCCATCTATCTCTCGACACAAGACCGGACGTTTCTCTTTCTTAAGATATGCAGAGTGCTGTTTCTTTCTTTCAATACCTACCCGCACCGAGCCAGCCAACAGACCGACACACAGCCAGCCAGCCAGCCAGCTAGCTCTGTTTCTCTGTTTCTCTGTTTGTCAGTGCACTCACTCCATGTAAGTATAGCCAACCGAGTGTCTCAGCGGCTCAGGCGTCCACCCATGCCGTCGTGTCAGTCAGTGAGTCAGCGAGGGGTATTTTTGTGTGATCGATCGTATCGCCATACGCCATGCGGTGCGGTGCGATGCGATGCGCCTCTCACCCATCTGCTTCCTTCCCCTCTCCGTGGATGTCGCCACGACCTCACACCTTTCCTCTCACACCTCACCTCTCTCTCCTCTTTCTTCCCGTATGCGTCACTCTTTTTGCTTGCCGTGCCGTGCCATGACATACCACACATTCACACGCACACGTGAGTGATCGGTTGACGTTTTTTGTGCACACCATGCAGCAAGTACCGTGGAGTGAGTACACACAGTACAGTCAGGGGACAAACGTGGCGATCGCACTGCTAGGAACTCTGGTGTGACTAACCGTCGTATGGTGGAGGGATGGATGGATGGATGGATGAGGCAGTCAGTCAGCCAGCGAGGCATGGAAGGGAGAGTCGTTGTGGTGTGTGCCCTGTCTGTGAGGTCCTTTCCAACGAAACCGACCACTCACTACGGGCGCGGCGGCAGCCAGCCAGCCGTAGGGGGTGGGTGGGCGAAGAGAGAGAGAGAGTGCTTAACAACCGACCGATGGGTGTGGTGTCCGTGCTTGGTTTGTTGGTTTGTCGTTGCATTCGTGTGTGCCTGCCTGCCTGCCTGCCTGCCTGCCTGCCATGGGTGCCTGTGGTGTGTCGATGTGATGTGTGGCTGCGATTTTGCTGTCGTTGTGATGTAGGCAGTGTAGGCAGGAGGCAGGCGATTGTTTGCTGCGAGGGATGCATTTGAGATGGATGGATGGATGGCACAGGCGCCAGCCGAAGCCAACCAGTGAGTCAGCCAGTCAGTCAGCCAGCCAGACGTGCACTGCATGTACTGCTTGCCCCGCCCCCACGCCCGCCGCCCATCGGGTGCAGTGCAATCAGCTGCGGTGAGAATCCCAGAAAGGGCCGAAAAGTCAGTCATGAACACACGCATGCATTCATGCATCGCCTGTAAGACCTGTGCCCTGAACGCTCGCGCCGTCCCACATCGCATGCATCCTTCGATCGCGCTGTAGATCGCGGCGAAGGATCGGGTGTTTCGTCGCACCCCTCACCTCCACACACCCTCTCCGATCTTCCATATATCGCACCCTCCACCCGCGATGGCGATGATCTGGCTGTCCCTCGCAGCGGTCCTGGTGGCTCTCCTCCCCTCCACACCCATCGCTCTCGAGTGCAATGCGCCCAACGCGGGAGCACTGTCATCCATCCCCCACTGCGTGCCGCTCTCTGACGAAGCCATCTTTTACTGGCGCTTCGACGACAGCCGAGGAAAGATCCAGCTCGGAGGACACTTTAAGGCGGCCGGATGGGTCGGATTGGGCCTGTCAGCAAACGGCGGTAAGTGCGCAATGCAGATCTCACGGTTGCCGCATCGTCACGCACTGGCGTACTTGTTGATCTGCCCGGCGTGCAGGCATGAAGGGTGCTGACATCATTGTGGTCCGCGAAGGCAGCAACGGCACATATGTGGTGGAGGACATGTTCTCCACCGACTACGCGATGCCCACGCTCGACGCACAGCAGAATGTGGAGCTGATCTTCGCCAACCGCACTGGACAGGAGACCGTGTTTCTGGTTGAGCGGGATATAGAGCCGTGCGACATATGGGAAGACTTTGACATCAGCAAGGGAGAAATGAAGGTAGGTATGTCGTGGCCTTAATGGATGGATGGACGGCTGGATGGGTGCAGTGTAGCCACAGCAGCTGCGTGTGTTGCCCGTGTGTGTGTGTATGTGCGTGTGTGTGCAGGTGATCGCCGCGTGGCAAGCTGAAGAGATCCACGAGCTGATGTATCACGGGCCGGCCAAGAGGGTCACCAAGGCACTCATTCTCAGAGACCACGACCAGATCAGCCCCATCGAGCAGACACCGGGCATCCAGACCGTCGACATTCAGATGCCTAACGTAAATAACACACTCATCCACTCATCCATCCACTCGCCGAGCCGATCCACAGACATGCACCCATCGCATCGTTTTTTCTTGTTTGTATGTTTTGGTGTGGTGTGGTGTGGTGTGCAGGTGACCATCCCGTCCAAGCACACGACGTACATGTGTCTGCCCGTGGTTTTGCCCGACGACCGCAAATACCATATGGTAGCCAACGACCCATTGATCTCTCCTCAAAGGGGCGGCGACCTCGTCCATCACATGATCATCTACCACTGCGACGCACCGGAAGAGCGTATGCGCCATACAGACAGACACCCACCCACCCCACACACACAGACAGAGGGAGGGAGGGAGGGAGGCATGATTGTTCATGTGTGTGCAGCATCGTCCTGGTTGAGTGGTCCCAAGCCGTGTGGCGAGATGAAATGCGGCTTCTGGGCTGGCTGGGCGGTCGGTGGCGGCAGGTGGGTCGCACCAGAGCAGGCGGGCATGCCCATGGGCAAGGGCCAAGGGTCGGCACGATACGTCATGCTCGAGGTGAGACACACACACACACACACACACGGAGGCCCGGAAGGCGCCCTAGACGCCCTGCATATCATTTTGTGTGACACGCAGGTGCATTATGACAACCGTGAGTTCCTGGAGAACATCACCGACAGCAGCGGCTTCAGGCTCTTCTATACGGATGACCTACGGACACACGACGCCGCCGTGCTCACACTGGGCCGGCCACTGGAGTCGCTCAAGATCCCACCTGGCGAGAGCTCATTCCTCCTCTCCAATGAGTGCCCGGGGTGAGCTGCTGCACGACACGAGCCACAAATGCAGGTGTCATGTCGGTGGCTTGGATATCTGTGTGCTTATCAAAACATACAGTGAGTGCACTTACAAGAAGCTGCCGGCTGGCGGGCTGACGGTGTTCGGTGTGGCCCTCCATGCACACGAGTACGGCACCTCCATCATCACGCGACACATCAGAGGTGCGGGGCGTGGCGTGAGCGAGAGGGCGGGGCGACAGACAGACACCAACACGGATACCTACCGAGCACAGATGAGATGTGTGTGTGTGTGGTGTGCAGATGGGAAGGAGCTGGCTCCCCTGGGCCACCAGCCCTACTACGATTTCAACCATCAGCAAATGGACTACGTCGACTCACGAAAGATCCTGCCGGGCGACAGATTCATCACCGAGTGAGCTACCCACCACCACCAGGCGCCCCCACTGGTCATTTCCTCTTCCGTGTGCCGTCTGTCTGTCTGCCTGTCTGTCTGTCTGTTCAGGTGCGTCTTCAACTCAGAGAGGGCGGATAAGCCCATCCTCGGAGGTGAGTCCACCACTGAAGAGATGTGCTTCGCCTTCACCTTGTAAGTATGCGAACACACACACACGCCCACACGCGCACACACGAGCACGATACACTGACGCAGAAGTGTCCCCCTGTGCTGTGTGCAGCTATTACCCGATGATTAAGGGGTGGAGTTGCCTTGACTTCGTCGAGCAGCCAGGCTTCGACGACATCAAGAATGTCTCAGCGGACACCTCCTTCGCCCTGTGCAGCGGCGAGTCGCTCGCAGTCGACAGACGACAAAGGCGGAGGAGGAGGATGCAAGTCGAGAACAACACTGACACCGACAGCAACAACAGCACAGAAAAGGCCAATGATGACGCTGAGGAAGACGACGACAAGGACATCTCTCCCGAGGAGTTCAAGCGCCGCTTTGTGGGCTACAACAGGACAGAGCTCGACACCTATATCCGCTTGGAGGAGCCGAAGGCTGACCGGCTCAGCCTGGAGAGATGTGGGGGCAAGAAGGAGGAGGGAAAGATGCCAGTGGTCAAAAGCCAGGCCACCGGCAATGATGACAGTGGCGTCGGTGTGGTGGAGGTGATGGGCGCTTCCGATGCCACTGGGGCTGCCGCAAAACTGGCGTGTCCGGGGATGCCGATGCTCGTGGGGGTCGCCATGAGTGTGCTGCTGATGATGTAGAGATGGCGCAGAATGAAGGTTTTTTCGTTTCAGACACGTGTGTGTCGACGTGAGGTCTGCAACAAGGCGGGTAGCTGAATCGGCATCTGCCTGCAATTAGGTGTGCCTTTCTGTCTGCTGGCATCCTAATTACTGACAGCACTGCTGGATGGATTCATTCACACGGAGATACATGTACGTGTGTCTGTCTGTCTGTCTGTCTGGGTGTGTGTGGTGTGGTGTGGTGTGGGTGTGTGTCGCCTTTATGTTCATCCGTGCCTGCCTGCCCGAGGCGTGTCTGTCTGTCTGTCTGTCTGCGTGTGTCATGACATGTGCTGTCTGTGTCTATCTATCTGAGTGTGCTGCTTGGTGTGTACGCACCCACTGCTTTTTAGCTCAAGTGAGTGCATATCTGCCATACGTGGCATACGTGGCGAGTGGCATTTGTGGCCGCGACATACATACAGATGGACAGACGTCCATCCATACGGTCGATCATAGATGAACCTGTGTGGTGTGCCGTGTCGTGTGGTGTCGGGTGCACTGTTCACTGACTGACTGTTGCATGATGGATGACGGGATCGCAGGACAGACGGCTGCCTGCGCATCCTCTCGCAAGAAAGATGTCTGTGTGTGTGTGTGTGTGTGCCTACTCCCTCACACACACACATACACACATCCGCATCGAGAGGCTGTGCACGCACCCGCCTTGCCTTGCCTTGTCTTGTTTGGTGAACCTAGTTCCGCTGTGGAGCGTCGTACGGTTAAATCTTACATCCATCCTGATGTGATTGATGTACACGGACGGGATCATTCCTAACGATTTGGTCGGATGGATGGATGGATGGCTGGATGCATGGGCTGGGTGCAGCCCAGCCCCCCTACACCTCTCTCTCCCCTTTGCTGCTCTCTTTTTCGTGGGGGCCTCCCGGCGTGCGTGCGTGCGGACCTGCATAACAGGCATGTGCTGTTGGTTCTTTATTGTTCGTGCTGGGCTGTGCTTGTGTGTCTTCTGACGTGTCTGTCATGGAGGGACCCACAGGGCATCCAGACCAACACACACACCGACCTTTGGCGCTGGTTCAAGATTGAAAGTATGATCGTACTCCGTCTGTCTGTCCGTCTGTCTGTCCATTGCTTTTCATCAAGCAGGCGGGCAGAGACACAGCAGCAAATTCCTTTCTCCCTTCCCTTGGTGTAAGCAAAAGCCATTAATTAGGTCGCTTTGGACCTACAACTTGGTGAAGCAGAAAGCAGGTGTGCTCACTCACTCAAGCCACAGCAAAACAATCGATCCACAGCAAAACAATCGATCCCCCGCCCCATCACACACACACACACACACTCACGCACTCACACGCCCCAACAGACAGTCAACCCCCACGGTGAATTCGCCCTCCCCCCTCCCTGCTCCCTTGATGCTGAAGGCCTATATGTCTATCTGTCTATCTCTCTATGTTGTATGCTATCGGTCAGTCAACTTTTCTTGACGGCTGGTGCCTGCAGCACGTCCACAATCTGGGAGATGGCCGCGGACGTCATGCTCCTGACGACGCCCGTCGCCTCCCCCACCCCCATGGACCCCTCCCCCACCTTTCTGGCAATCGAGTGCACCGCCCCCTGCTTGTCGCGCCGCAGCAGCTGGATGGCCACCAGCCCTATGGAAGGCACCGACAGGCCCAGGCATTTGCTCTCCTGCCCCTCCGCCTCTCCCCCTCCCTCCCCGTCTTCGGTCTTGACGCGTGCCATGACTGCGTTGCTGAGGGTCTTTTGCACGTCGAGGTGCTTCATGATGGGCACCAGGTACCGCCACGCCATCGAGGCCCTCTCTCCCATGTCCACCACTTTCTGGGGCAGGTCGGTCAGGCCCACAGGCTCGGGCTCGGCTGTTGGGGACGAAGCCGACTCGCCACCATTATCGCCACCACCATTAGTCGTCGTCGCCAGGTCGGTGAGGACTTTCTGGAAGCCTTGAGACATGAGCGTGATGGATGAGGAGTCCGTATCGTCACTGACGTTGTTATCGTCCTGTTTGCCTGTCTCTTCTGTCTCATCCTTGTCCTTTTCCTTGCCCTTTTCCTCCTGGTGCCGTCTCGATGGCCGACCACTTTCCTCTCCAGCTGTTGAAGGGTGGTAGAAGAGCTCCACACGAGGAGGGCCGTAGGGGTGATACCGTGGCCTACAGGCAGTGAGCCTTTGCAGCATCGAGCTCGGCGTCAGCTGCCCCCCGCCCCCCTCCCCCTCTGCCTCTCCGTCTCCGTCTCCCTCAGTGCATCGGCCCATGACGAGCATGTCGTCCAGCTCGTCTTTGAAGCGAGACGAGGAGGACCGCGGGTCGGGGTCCATGTCCATGAAGGCCCGCTCGGCATCGCTCGTGGGCCCCGGTGGCAGCATGTCCATGTCCGTCGTCAGTGTGGCGTCGTCGGCCTCCGTCTTCAGGTGGCTCTTTCCCCTCTTGCTGCGGCGGGCGGGGCCGTACTTGGTGGGCATGTCTTTGTGTTTGTGTGTGTAGGGGGAGATGCCGAGGGAGGGGGTGGGGCTGAGGGACGATGTGCCGCCCATTGCAGCAGCAGCAGCAGCAGCAGCACTGTAGTGGTGGCCGCCGAGCGACCGGTCGATGTCGTACATGGCTATGGCGCCATCCTGCACAGCACACATGACAGACACGAAGGAGAGAAAGAAAAAGAGACACAGCTGGCACCAACCATCACCAAGGCAAGGCAGGCACCACCTCCCGATTCGGCCCAGCCCACATACCTCCATGTGTGCATCAGCAGCAGCAGCAGCAGCAGCGTGTGCGTGTGCGTGTGCGGCGGCTGAGGATTGCGCCACGGCCTCACTGAGCATCTGAGCCATGTGATACTGGTGTGCTGCCTCGCTGGCCAGGAGCATCTGGGCGCCCAGCTCGTTGGCCATCGGGGTCCATGTGGTCGCCTTGGCCATGACGGGCGGCTGGCGAGAGAGCTTGGCGCGCACCCGCTGATGGACGACACTGAGAGGGAGGCGCCGCATGTGCTCCAGGTGGAGACGCTGGACCAGACCCCACAAGTCACTGACACGACAATGGGTGGATAGGCATAGCATAGGCAGATAGGGAATTCATGGGAGACAATTTAGGCGAACCATCGATATGCCAATCTCAGGAGATCTTCGTTCTTGAGCAGACAGATGCGCTGCCCTTGCTCAGTGCCTGCGACAGTACAGGACATCACTCACATCAATCAATGCCTTCAAGGTACACTGACTGCACTTAGGTAGGTAGGTATCATCAGACCAGACCGCATACACACCTGAGAGTCCCTTGAGACGGATGCATCGGCGGAGCATTTCTCGCCCGGCCTCACCCAGTGTCAGCGTCATGCCATCCTCATACTCAAACCGCTGCAGCACACACGCACACGAACATACCATGGATGCGACACCTATCGATGTAGCCCGCCTTCTCATTTCCCCACCCTGACCAGTTTCGGCGGGATGGTTGAGACCTCACAGAGCCCCAGCAGGTCGTCCTTGCTGATCTTGAGCCCATGTATGGTGACCTCTTCGACACCCGTCTCCCTCCTCCGCAAGTATCCCTCCACCTTGACACGTCGCGACTTTGGCGGCGGCCGGTAGCGCTCCTCCTCCTCTATTATCACCTGACCCGTGCCGCCCACCTCCAGCAACTTGGGCACTCGCAGGCCACCCGACACACGACGCGGCACGTACTCGTCCTCATCCTCATCGCTGCTCTCCCCCTTGGTGCCGTCCTGGCTCTCGCCCTCCATCTCCGGACGCCACTCGTCCGACCCGTCATCGGCAGGGGGGTCCTCAGCCATTGACATACCAGGGGGAGGGGGCGTCACCGCCTTGCTTGTGGCGCGACCGCCTCTGCGCCCCTTGGCGCCACGGCCCCTCCCTCTCCCCTTGCGCGGCGACACGTTCCAGCCGCCCCGGGTAGACCCACGCGGGCGGCCTTTGGGTCGGCCGCGGGTGCCCTTCTTGCCCCTCGTGCAAGGCCCCTCTTCGTTGGAGCCCGGGGAGGGGGACCGAGTGAAGAAGGGCATCATCATACTGTGGGGACGACCGCAGGGGAGACACACATACATGTGTGTGTCTCTGTTTGAGTTGTTCGCCTGTATATCGTACCGTGGTGGGAAGGGGAAGGGCATGAAGGGGCTGAAGTGCGGGTAGTGCATCTGGTACTGCATCAGCCGGTGCATCACGTCGAACGGCATGCGGCCCTCATAACCCAAGTAGCCCGCACCCTCCCCCGCACCACCCCCTTCTCCGTCGTGTGCCCCGTAACCATCAGCACCAGCAACGTCATCACAATCACCACCGCGGCCGACCAGGGCCTGGAAGGAATTAATTGACCCAAACTATGTGTCTCTCGGGTTTCCGTGCAGTGCAGTGCCGTGCTCTGCTGTGTGACCTACCTGCTGTCTTAGGTCTCCGCTGATTTGTCTGAGACCGTGTGGTCCTTCGCTGCTGTCCGGGCCAGCCATCGATCGCAGCATCAGGTCGTCGCTGGTTCCGTTAGTGTCGGTGGCGCGGCCGGCCCGTGAAGGAAGGGGCAGGTGCAGGTGAGACGGGAGCCTGCACGAGCAGGACAATGAGGGAGGGGATCTGTGTGTCAGGAGTGTGGGGCTCACGTGACTTGTGATTGTCCGGGAGGCGATGAAGGTCCAGCCTGGGAGGGACAAGAGACACAACACCATGTCTGTCTACCACCGATGTCTCCCTCCCTCCCTCCCTCAGTCACTCACCTGTTCCTTGCCCCCATTCTCTCTTTGTTGTAGCTCCTCGGCATCGTCTCCCCCCAGCAGTTTGAGCATTGTGTCCACCTCTTCATCCATCGCCCTGCTCCCTCTCTCACACCCGTCCGTCGCCCCAAATCTCACCTCGTCGGCACCTTCACCCAGCACCTCCCCATCCGTCCCAGGGGGCAGCACCACACCCAGTGCTTCACGGCTCGGCAAACAGAAGGAGGTCGTAGCTGGAGGCCGATCGGCTGCCGCGGGGATGATGTGGCGGCCGCGTTTCGGGCCGCCGAGGGCTGGTTTGTCTCTGCGATTGGCGTGCCCCTGTCGCTTGTCTCTGTGTATGTCGTGTGGGACGAGGTCGTCGAGGTCACTGTGGTTGGGAATCGACCGCTGCTGTGCCGTGTTCCTCTCGGACTCGACCTTCTCGAGGGCCTCCTCCAGGTCCTTCTCAGTCGACATCAGGGGGTAGGGGCCGGGCTGGTGGGCTCCGTCACTTGTCGGGAGCAGCCCTGACATAGCGGGAGGGTTGGCCTGATGTGACGAAGGGGGTGTACAGCGATGGTTGTCCGGTCGTGTCTTGGGTCGTGTCTTCGGTTTTCAAAGCATGAGAGAGCGGTTGGCAGGGGGCGGTGTGGACCTGTAGGCCCGGTGGGGACAAGACTCACAGACCCCCCTGCGGCGCACAGGACGCCCTGCAGCAGACCGAGCGACGGCTTGTCGTTCGAGAGAAGGCTCAAGAGAGAGAAGGCGAGTGGGACAGAGTCACGTGTCCCGCTCTCAGTCCCAGCCGTCCGTCACAAACGCGTGAACGGAATACTGTGGTGTGGAAAGGGACGGAAGAGGCAATGCGCGCAGGAACGCCGGGGCTGCATAGCATGCAGACGCCCACACAAGCCCCCAGGCAGATCCCTCCCTTCCCTCCCCTCCCCTCCATTCTCCCCCTCCCGACCGCTGGCAGCTAAAGGCTGACCTCAGCTGAGGTCTCTGCTCCATCAAGGCGTTTGCGGCGAGAGGCGCGAGCTCACCACAGGGAGGCGAACCCTGCAGAGGAACGCTTTGGACGCCATGTCGGGAGTTGTTGATGGTGTTGATAGTGATGTGTTTGGATGTCCTCATATCTCGACTATCCGGGCGGTCATCGGCAGTAACGACGCCAGCATCGTAGAGAGGATGAAGATGCTCTACTACGCCAGACACAAGGGAGGGCCAGAGGCAGTGGAGGCACTGCAGCTGGGACTGAACACCAGATCCAACCTCCTCAGGTGCGGTAGCCACAACAAATGAACAAGAGATCCCGCAGTTAGAGAGATGATGCTGTCGGTGTGTGTGTTTGCTGCGCTGCTGCGTTGTGTGTCTATGAGCAGGCACGAGATAGCGTATGTGTTGGGTCAGCTGGGGGAGCCGTCTGCCATCCCCATTCTTACGCAGCTCCTCAGCGACCCAGCAGAGGACGATATGGTTCGCCATGAGGTAGGTGACCGCATTGATACACACACACACACACACACACACAGACACAGACTGTTGTGATTCATGCCGGCCGCGTGTCCTTGCTCCAGGCTGCTGAGGCCCTGGCGGCCGTCAAATCGACCGAGAGCCTGGATCTGGTGAGCCTTTTTGGGGTGTAGACACGACACGATGTGGAGAATAAGTGCGTCCGTTATGCCATATACATTCAGATCCGCGAGTACGCTTCTGATGCCTCCCTCCCCGCCGTTGTTCGCGAGACCTGCGAACTGGCAGTGAGGTCGCTGGAGGACAAGAAGGAGGAGCAGGAACCATCAGATGCCGACCCATCACCACCAGCAGCAGCGGCTGATGAGAGCGATAAGGACCAGCGGCATCAAGAGGAGGCGACTCAGAGGGGCAAGGGGTGGACGCTCCACAAGTTAGTCGATGGCGAGGCCTGCAGAGAGAATGAATGACAACACAGCTTAAGACACCTGGATGTGATGTGTGTGAATGTGCGGTGGGTGATTGGTGCAGTCCTGTTGGTGCGCCATCGGCCGCGGGTGCGGACTCGTCCGTGAGCCCCTACAACACCGTCGATCCCCTCGCCACCAAGAAGGGCTACCGCAAGCAAGACATCCCGGCACTGCGCCAGACACTCCTCGACCACACATCCCCCCTCTGGCTCAAGTAGGTAGACGAATCAAGGCCAGCGAGTCAGTCGATCCACACAGACGCTGTTTGTCTGTTTGTCTGTCTGTCTGGTCGTGTGTGTGTATGTGTGTGTGACCAGGTACGAGAGTCTGTTTGCCTTGCGGAATCTGGGTGGCAGTGGTGCTGTGGAGGCAGTGTCGAGAGCCCTCACGGACGACCGGACGTCAGCTCTCTTCAGACACGAGGTGAGGCGAAGCAGGCGGGCGGCTGGACACGCAGTCAACCTGAGAGAGCGGAAGGAGCGATGGCATCCATCGAATGGTCCACTTATTTTATTGTGCTTGTGTGTGTGGATTGCGTCAGTTGGCGTTTGTGTTGGGTCAGATGCAGAGTGAGGACAGCGTGTCGGCGCTGGTTCAGTGCCTGGGTGACGCTAGCGAGCACCCGATGGCACGGCACGAGGCGGCACTCGCTCTCGGGGCCATCGGGTCCAAAGAAGCCATACACGCACTGTAAGCGAGACAAGATGCAGCCAGAGACAGACCGCGAGATAAAACGGCTGTGGGTGTGTGTGTGTGTGTGTGGTCAGGGAGCGCCACGTGGAGGACCCTGAGCTAGTTGTGAGCGAGAGCTGTCTTGTCGGGCTGGCGGGCGAAGACTGACTGACTCTCTGTCCGTCCCGTCCGCCTGCCTGCCTGGGTGTGGTGTTTGACCCTTGATTTGCTGTATACCGACCGATGGTCGTGATGTGGTACACCCATGGATGCATGCCTTGAGTGGGTGGGCGAGACCGTCACATAACATCGAAGGTGAATACTCTCAGGGAATTCTGTACACGGCGAGGGCAGAAGAAGGGGACTGACAGGGTTTGTGGTGTGCTGTGTGTGAATGCACTTCTCTTTTGTTGCCACCACACAAAAGACTATCCGGCTTGCAATACTATACACAGACACACACAGACACACATGCATGCATCAGTCAGGTCGTCGTCAAAGAGACGCCGGCAGTGTCTAAGATGCACGAGATGAGAAAGGGCAGCGGCACCAGCGAGAGGGCATAGATGGCCGCCAGCGTCTGCGCCATCGACTCGGCCTCCTCGCGCTGGCCTTGTTTCTGCACACATCACATCCACATGCACATACCTTGTGGAAACGACTCGCACCTTCCCAGCTGGGTGTATCTGCCACTTGCCTGCAGAATGACGACAGTATTCTGCGCAGGAGGCATGCAGCCCTCGAGCAGCAGCAGAAACATCAACACTGGGTCAGCCTGATGGGATGGAGGGAGGGAGGGAGGGAGGGAGGGCGGGACGGGCCATAGAGTCGTGGTGATAATGAGTGCCTGTCTGTCTGCAGTCTGTCTGTCATACTCTGCATAACACACCTGTATGAGCGATGTCCTCTGCGCGAGTCTGACGACGGCAAATGTGATTGCGGGCATCACACCGAATCTCGCCAGTGCGACGGCCGGCAGCTGAAAAGCCTGCAACCAGCCAAACAAATAGCCACCGCTGCACTGACACGAACGTGTGTTCGAGACTATATCGCCGTATCTCCTCTTGATTACATTGACGCGGAATCCCCCTTGTGCGAATCCACGATACAGCGACCCTGAGAGACACACACGACGGCGGCAACGATACACGTACGTGTGTCAGTCAGTTCCGTCAGCGTGCTGTCAGTCATCGGCAGTCTGACCGACCAGCGAGGGTGAGTAGTACAGCCGGCAGGTAGAGACTGCCCACATTGCGCACCGCATCCACTAGCGGACGAACCACACACGAAGGATTGGCGAAGAAAAACGAGCGAGTCCACGGAAGACCTCCTGCATCGCACAACACAAACCCGTCTGCTTCCTTCCTTCCCTGCCACCATGTGAATGCGTGGACCTGCGAGTGCGCCAGCGAGGCACCCGAGCACAGGCGGCCTGACCAAACTGTCTCGCGCCTCCCTCAGTACACCACTCCACGATGGTTTGTTGTTCACTTTGTCTCGGTCATCAGCAAGGATGTTGTAGCCCAGCGACCACAGAAAGGGCGACCACCCAAGCAGGTAAAAGGCAATGAAGGCTTCACAGCGCTGAAGGATCGAGGCATCTTCATGGAAGGGCATATACCATATGAGCAGTGAACACAGTGACTGACACATGTGGATCCATGGGCGTGGGGTACGGCACCTTTATGGGTCCTGAAGAGGGCGCGACAAAAGAGTAGAGGCAAAGGGCCGGAGTTGGCAAATGTAGCCATTGCCGCAACCTGCCTAGCCTCCCTGCTGCCACGGGGCAGCCGGCCGACATGCCGCAGTAAACCACCCACACACGAACCTGCAGGTGCACACACCTGATGCGATGCGCCTTGGATGAGTGCGTGACTGTGTGGCTTACCTTACCTATGAGTATCTGCAGGACAGCGAAGACGGGCAGAGGGGCGAGGAGAGAGAGGCCGCCCGGTGTGGTGGAGATGGTCTCAGCCACAGACACGAACAGGAAGGCCGGCTGCGCGATGGAATACACCAGCTCACTCAAACACCTGCACGCCGAATGCATTGACCAGACACTCAGCTGCAAAGCCTGGCTAGCCTTGCTGCTGACTCGCCTCGCCTCGCCTGATCTTGGCCTGGTCCAGCACACCGAGGTGCCCAGCAATGGCGCCAATCACTCCCACATACAGCAGGTTCAGAACGGCGCCGAGCGATGCCTTGAAGATGACTGGATTGGGCACCGGCAGCCCGCCGGCGAGGGACGGCACCTACACTCGACACACACAGTGAATTAATGCGGAGAAGGCAAACAGCCAACAGTGCAGTACACACAAGATGCTGGCTGCCCCACCGCCAAAGCAGGAGCAGCCGTTGATTGCAGTTGAGTGCAGCTCCCATCAAGAGGTGACGGCACACGCGGCTGCCGTCTGACCAGAGCTGTGCTCCTCCATCGTACGCATGGGTTGTTGATGCTGCCAGATCTCGAAAGAAGGCCGCTGTTTGCGATAGATGGAACAAGAGGCAATGGTGCAAAGGCACACGTGGGCGCCATCAAAGGCGATGATTCCTTTGAATTCGCACCGATCGCCGCGCGAGATCAGACGCTCCAGCTGGGCGCTTTCCGTTACGTGAAATCGCCGCGCGCGGAGGAACAATGAGCTCTTCGGGGCTTGTTTGCAAGAGATCTCGTACAATGTCTGACCCAATGCTCATCTCACTCATCGCCTTATCCACATTATTCATCGGCTCGTCAGCGTTCCAGCCATCACCCCTCAGGCGGACTCATCCGCCACCCAGGAGGCATCCGCAGCACCCGCAGCCAACGCAAGAGCGGCCCCGTCACCATGTGTTCCAGCCAGTGCGGTTCGAGGCGACGCGCGAGGACCGGGCGGCAGATGCTGTTGGCTTCGTCGGTGAGGATGCAGCGAGGTTCGACCTGGAGGAGCAGAGCCTTAAGAGCTGGGGGATCTTCTCTGTTCTGCTCGTCACTGTGCTCGGTCGGTGACAAACAGTAGACCCATCTGGACGGCTGTGGTCCTGTCTGTGCCTGATCTCTCACTGGTGGCTGTCTGTGTGTCTGTCTGTCTGTATGTCTGTCTGCAGGTGCGTTGTATGTGTCATGGATCAGCCCAGAGACCGGCTTCGGCAAGGACTACCTCCGGCTGCTGGAAAGCACCTCTGACTCACCAGAGGTACTCAGGACAAAGCAAATGAGTGTCCGTCCATCCACACACACCCCAAGCAGCTGATTGTCGTTTGTTTGTTTCTTGGTGGTGGTGGTGCACTGCAGGTGGTCATGACGGAGCTGATGGGCATATTTGCAGTGGCCCACAGCGGCCTGGCGTCACTGCGGCCACGGATGGAGGGTATCATAGGTGCTCGTGCCTGGCGCGTCGTCTTTGCCCTGATGTCGCTGCCACTGGCCTTCTCTGCCATTGCCTACTTCATCAATCATCGGTACACTCAGCCAGCCAGCCAGCCAGCCAGCCGCCCGCCCGGGGGCGGGGCGGGGCGGGGCGTGTGCAATCAATCGGTCCATGTGGGTGTGGTGTGTGTGCAGCTATGATGGCGTGCAGCTGTGGGACCTGAGGAACGTGCCAGGTGCGGTTTGCGCTGCGTCGACGCACACGCACACAACGAGGAAGTTTGCTGTGTGTGTTTATGATATGATGCAGGTGTGCATGAGGTGGTGTGGGGTCTCTCCCTGGTGTCGTTTTTCTTCCTCTACCCTTCCACCTTCAACCTGCTCGAGGTCGCTGCAGTCGACAAGCCTCAGCTGCACCTGTGGGAGAGCGGCGTGATGCGGATCACTCGGCACCCTCAGATGGTGGGGCAGGGCCTCTGGTGCCTCGCACACACACTCTGGATCGGAAACAGGTGAGTGAGTCCTTCCGTCCGTCCGCCTGAGCATCTCATCTCCCTCCGCCTCTCGTGTGTGTGCAGCTTCACCTTGTGGACGTCTGTGTTGCTGATGGCCCATCATTTGTTCGGTGTGTGGCACGGCGACCAGAGGCTGAGGGCCAAGTACGGCGAGGCGTTCGACCAGGTGCAGCGGCGCACCTCAGTGGTGCCCTTCGCAGCCGTCATCGACGGCCGGCAGCGACTACCAGACGACTACTGGTGCGACCGACGGGCTTGCACGACGCACACCCGGATGCCGTCAATAACTGCGGTGCTTGGCTTGACGCAGGAAGGAGTTCGTTCGCCTGCCGTATGCGGTTGTGCTGGCCGCCACGCTGGGCGCATACTGGGCCCACCCCTTCATGCAAGTAGGTGCCTGCCTGCCTGCCTGCCTGCATGAGAGGGCAACCTGCCACGGGCCTTCAGCTGCACTGCGTTCTTGTCCTTCTCATGTCTGTGCAGGCTTACTCGTGGCAGAGTCAGGGACGGCCATGACAGTGACCGTCAACAGATCCATCCGCTGTCAGTGTGTGAGTCCATGCGCGCTGCAGTTGTCTGCCAATGCAGCTAGCTAGCCACAACCTAAGTGTCGATAATTGATAGGCATTGTGTGCCCCATGAATCAATGGCTTAGAGAAAGGAAAAGGACTGAAACGTATCGTCATCGTGCGAGCTTTCAACCCGAAGAGCGCTCTGAAGACGACGTGCAACGACATAAGAGGAGCGAGTGGAATCCTGCTCTCCCGACCTCGCATCGAACGACCTGCCGACAAACTATATCTATGACGCGCTCTCCCGGCGCTCTTTCGCTCAAGGAGTCGGTGCCGGCGTGATCTGTCCCTCACGGCGGGGACTTTGCCCATCGGGCGGCCGCATCCGGAGGCGTCGGCCACACCAGCCGCCATGGACAGCAGCTACCCTCCTCTCTCGTTGCCGCTGTCCGGCTCCTCTGGTTCGCCCTTCGATGAGGTCCCCTTGACAGATGATGGCGACGGCAGCGACCTGGAGGCCTCTGCGGCTGATGTGCAGCCGATCCCGATGGGCGGTGCGAAGGTCATGGCTGTGCGGAAGGTCGATCTGCGGTACCCCGGTGACCTGAGTCAGCTCAAGAGGGTGCAGGACGAGCAGCCTGAGTTCAACCTCTTCACGTGGAAGCTGGAGCGGCAGGTGCTGCCCAGTGAGGCAGAGGGCGGGCCGGGCGAGGGCGTCACGGTCAGGGAGTTCAAGTGCTGCACACACGAGGGGTGCGACGTGCGCCTCTGCCTCATCGCCTCGCCAAACCTCATTCAGCTCGAGATCACTGGTCAGTCAGTCAGTCTACGACCAATGAATGGCACGGCACACACACCATGCGAGGAACGAACCTTTAGCTTATTTATTTTGCCTTCCGTCTCGGTTGTGTTGGCGGGTCGTTCGTTCAGGTGAGCACGAGTACAGCATCCACACAGCGTCCCAGGGGTTCCGGACGGCCCTCGACCGGGCTCTCCAGACCGACCTCAGCACCAACGGCACGGCCTTCCTGCTGCTGTTATCGCGCGCCGAGGAGGCCCGGCTGCGGACGGCCGTCAAGACGCTGGGCTTCCAGCTGGGGGCCGTGGCGAGCCATGTCGGCAACATCACGCCCTACGCGGCCTTTTGTCAGATCTTCCGGCTGGCGCTCAAGGACTCGGAGGTCAGCAAGATGTGGCAAGCGCATGGGCTGCCCTACCCCTTCCCCAACCAGCCCCCACAAGTGCCGCTGCCCGAGGCGTTCCCCCAGCTCATGAACCTCAAGGGCCTCGTCGACGGCATGGGGCAGCTCATGGGGGCCATGCCTGATCCCATGATGGCTGCAGCGGCTTTCCCGGCACCTCCTCTGCCCTCGTTCGACCAGGAAGAATGCGACAGCGACGGGGAGGGCAGCAAGGGCGGCGGCGTGAAGGGGCAGAGGAGGTCGCGGCGTATTGCAGACGCAGATCGAGAGCTGCCGCCCCCGCCGCTGTTCCAGCCTCTTGACTCCCTCCCCCCTCCACCAGTGTCCAAGAACGGCCTCTCGTCCCCCCCGCCCCCCCCGCAGAGCATGGATCTGCTTAGGCTGACGCAGCAAATGGATGGCGGCCTCGCCGAGGGCCTCAAGGCGGTCTCAATCCTCCAGGGACACTTGGGGCGTGGTGGTGCCGACACGTCGCCGAGCGAGCTGGCCGCGGCGTTCCATTTGCCGCCGATGGACCCAATGGGGATGGCAATGGGGATGGGCATGGATATGGCAGTGGGCATGGGGATAGCCGCGTCGCTCAAGGCCAAGAAGCGGCGCCGCAAGGTGGCCAACGACGACATGCCTTTCCTGCAGCGGCTGCCCACCCCCGCACCGCCGCTGTCATCACTGCTGAGGTCTCAGTCCCGCCCGCCCCCTCCCCCGCTCCCCCAGCCGCCCCAGCACGATGACGACAGCGCCGCACCGGAGTCGCCGTGCAAGTCATCTTCCAAGAGGCGGCGGGCCAAGAGGCCGAGAACGAGGAATCGCGACTCGGGGGGCGACTCGCCCGTGTCGCCTGGCTACCAACCCAGCGGCATGGGGCCCCTGGCTGACATGGCGGCGCCGCCGGCGACCCCTCCTGCGTCCAAGGGCGCCAGACCGAGAGAGATAGACCGGCGCAAGACCATCGTGCCACTGCTGCCGCCACCCCCACCCACCGCGGCGTCGCCCCATTTTCCGCTGACCCGGGGCAGAACCACCCCGGCCCTCCCATACCCCTCCCCCTTCGCCAGCCCCCCACTCATCGGCCTTTCCGTCGGCCACCCGCCCGCAGAGGCAATCGACTTCACGGACGCTCTGCTGCGCAGGAAGAGTCTCCCTGCCGACCAGCTGCCCTCGCTCGCCTCGTCGCTGCGGGCCGACGGTACGCGGCCCTCTGAAGCTGAGACGGCTCACATCCTGGCGAGTATGGGCAGGGGTGTGATGCTGCCGATGCCGCCCCACCTGCAGCTGCTGGCGAGGGCCGAGACGCTGCTGGATGAGCGGCGGATCAAGGGGCTCATTGAGAGGGTCAAGGCAGGGGTCGACCAGGGGGCTGACGTGTCAACCAATGCTGTCTTCGGCCGGATGAGAGACCCGCAGGTGAACTGAACACGCCCACACACACACAACGACACTTCGGTTCACTGGCTGACCGTTGCGTGTTGTTTGTTCGTGTGCCGTGTGCCGTGTGCTGTTTGTGCTGTGTGTGTGTATCATCCATCCATCCATCAGCTGTGGAAAGCGGTCAAGCACGTGGCTGAGAAGTCTGCGATGTCCCCTCTGTGCGAGGAGCACTTCGACACCAACCTCTCCGCTTTCATACGCGACATCATCGCCACCATTGCCTCATCCACAAGCGCAAGCGCAAGCGCAACCAGCACCGCCGCCGTCCAGCCGCCCGGGCCGCTCGGCGTGCCCCATCCACCCCCTCTGCCGATACCGAGAATGCCGGCAATACTGGCGGCCAGCAAGAAGCGCTAGCTAGATCAGCTAATGGCAGGCCGGTCGTGTCAACGGCCGGCCGATCGTATCGATGTGTTTGCCGGATGGCTGGCTGGCTGGCCGCGTAAGGTAAGTGTGGTTTTCCCTCCCTGTGTGAGTGTGTTCCGGGCGGTCTGGGGTGCGTACGGGTGGGATGCGTATAGTGGTAGTTATGGATGGCTTCGGTAGGTGGGTGAGGTGGGGTGGACATGTGCGTGATGTGCGCTACCATGGCATGGCATGGCCCTTCCTCTCTCCCTCCGGCCCACATGATGTGTTTTATCCCTGTGTGTGCCTATGTGTGCCTTCCCTTCCCTTTATCGGTCTGTCTGCAAGGAAGGAATGGCTGGCTGGGTGGATCATGCCGCCGTCAATCTTGCAAGCTCGGTTGGTTGACGGCTCTTGTACAGACGCACTCATACACACACACACACACACAGACTCACGTGTGGATGGATGGATGGATGGACACACACGCAGCTAACACCCACCCACCCACACACACACAATGAAACACTTACTCGGTCTAGTAAGGGGAAGGGGGGAGGGACGGGTGTCTGTATGTAATTCCTCCGTACGTCATGACTAAACTAACTGCACACACGCAGACCTCTTCTAAGTCTCTCTCTCTGTCTCTCTCTCTTTCACTGTCTCTCTCTCTCTTGGATGCGCTGCGTGGGTGGTCCGGGGGCCTTCATATCTCTACCACTATATGTAATTCAGGTGTCTGCACGCCTTCTACATCATCCACAGTCAGTCGACGTCAGGCAGGGAGGAATTAGTGATGGATGCCGTGGGGTGGGGGAGAGAGAACAGATGGATGGATGGATGGATGGACAACTGTTTATGTAGAAGCACTCACAGCTACATAGTTACATGGGTGGGGTGGGGTGGGGTGGTGTGTGGTGGGGTGGGGTGGGTGTGTATGCGTGTCTGGGTCTCGTAAGGAGAGATCTATATCCTTTATGCCCTCATGGATGGATGGATGGATGGATGGATTGTGACCGGGTGAGTGCACGGAAATGGACGGACCAATGAATGAGTGTGAGACTGATCAATCATCATGTTGACCGACCAGAAGGGGTGCCCCATGTCATCATGTCATCAGCACGGCAGGTCCCACCATCATCCCCCCAATTACTAGAGTCAGCTGCTATACACACACCACCACCCTCCCCCTCCCCACCCCCCCAGTTGACCCTTGTCGCGCCGGCGATTCGCAGCTCATCCAACATGCCCAGCAGCACCGATCCGATCTGCGCCAGGGAGTAGTTGTCGACCATGGCAGCGCGGCCGGCCGCAGCCATTCTCGTGTAGCTGTCATGGTCGCTCTCATACAGGTGCAGCATCGCCTGGAGAGGCGGAACATGGCTGAATGGGTGGGTGTGTGCGTGTGCGTGTGTGATGTCAGTCTGTCCCACCCGCCCCCCTCCCACTCCCACTCACCCACCTTGAGCTGTTCTTGTAGGCTGCCGACATCCACCTCTGCCCAGCGGTGACCCTGGAACACCGAAAGGACGACAGACAGACACACAGACAGACAGACAGACAGACAGCACAGGTAGGTAGACACTCCCTGTGTGTCACTCACAGTTGTCTGCCCTTGCACCACCTGCCTTGAATGCGCCCTCGGTGACGGCGGTGAGGCCCCTTAGTTTCACCTCCAGTGCGAAGTCGTGCCTCAGGTAGACAGCCGGGGGGCCATAGAAGTGAGTCACCAGAGGACGGCCAGTGGACAAGGCCTCGACCGCTGGCCTCCCCCACCCCTCGCCCCTGCACACACACACACACACGGCAAGCCATCCATCCATCCATCGGCACACAGCGAATGTGCGCCAAATACCGACCTTGAGATGTGCACGAGTGCGATGCTGTTGGCGTAGAGTGCCCTCAGCTGGTCGTCGCTCACACGCCCCAGCAGCACCACAGACGGCAGCGAACCATTTCCACCATGGTGGTCATCCCTCCTGTGCAGGCCACTGTAGAAGCTGTCCGTGTGCTCGAGTGGCACGGCGTCGTCGGTGTGGTAGGCCGAGGTGAGGACCACCAGGCACAGGTCGGCGGGCGATGGGCGGTCGCTGAAGGCCGCTATGAAGCTGCCAGAGAAGAGCAGAACCCTTGAATGCATCGACCATCCGTAAGGCCGCACGTGGTGTGCAAGTCCCGAGCGGCTGACTGACTCACTCAACTCACTCACGCCGGAATGAGGACGTCATACGCTGCACACACGCACACGACACAGACAGAGAGAGAGGTAGAGAGAGAGGGGGGGGGGGGA
>CDMY01000193.1:143266-165037 GCA_001179505.1 Vitrella brassicaformis
GACAGACAGACAGGCGCACACCCCACAGTAGCTTGCCTTTGCCCCATCATTGTGGTCAGATGGACTATGCTACGGCTGATTTCGGCAATGTGTCTGGCGACTTCCGCTGCTTCAAATGCACACACCCCGTCAGTGACCCAAACTTGTTGAACCGCCATCCATCCATCCATCGGCACACGCATCATCGCACCCTCTCTCTCACGTGTGTGTGTGTGTGTGTGTGTGTGTGTGATGTCTCAGAACTGTTCCCTGTCGACGGCCAGCCAGGGCTTCAGGGGCGGCTTCAACAACAACCTGCCACAGCCTGCTGCTGGTGCTGCTGGTGGACGGGGGGCTCCACAACAGCAGCAGCAGCAGCAGCAGCAGCAAGGAGTGAGAGGAAGAGGGCGTGGGAGGGGGGGATAGCCCAGCTCACTGATGTTGTTTGACACGTACATGTGTGTGTCGCGGGCGTGGCGTGGGTGGGGTGGCGTATATGTGTGAATGTGCGAGTGTGTGTATATATATATGTTCTACAACCCTTCTCGTCCTCAATTTCTCGTCCTCCACTCCATCATCTTCACTTCCCTCCAGAGCGGTTTCACGGAATGTCCAAAAAGAGCCACGCAGGAACCCCAAGCTTAAGGAAATTCGAAGCGTGCGACGTGCGCCTGTTCTTCTCTCTTCTTCTTCCGAATCATCCATGTTTCCGAGAGGCGAGGGCGCGAGAATCACTCAATCGGCTGGAGATGAAGCAATGTCTTCGAGAGGAGAGGGCCTGAGATGGGCTGGAGATGGGGGATGGAGAGCAGCGCCGGCTGCTCAGAGGCCCCCTCAACCGACCGGCGATGAATGGGCAAACGCGCCGGTCATCCTAGGTCTCTCATCCAGTTTCTCATCAGATTCCCCATCCTTACAGTCCGATCAACAGCATGAGATTCAGAAGAAAACAGCAGTCTCTCTAGGCGAGCGCATTACGACCGCAGCACACGGCGACGAAAGACGGGGGTCGGTCTTCTCAAACACGAGCACCGATGTGACAGCCAGCCAGAGAAGCGCCACAATCAATACCGACGGCAACAAGGGTCTCGAAGACGCGGGGGAAGATGTCGGCCGGAGGGATTCGTCTATCGGTGAGCCGCGTTTTGGTGAGAGCGTGATAGCCGAGCTGGCTCGTGAGTTCAGGTAAGATGCACACCACGGTTATCGTATCGCTCCAAAAGCATCGATATCTGTGCATGCATGTATCTTGCGTTCAGAGAGGTCGCAGGATACGAAGCTTCTTATGAAGAGACCCCAACAACACTCGAATACGAGACAGTGGACGGCTCTGAAGTGCTTGTCGGTGCCGTTTTTACGCCTGAACCACTGTTGCTGATTATCAAAAGAGCCGCCAGATGTATTCTACTGCAGTTGACCGGCGCTTCGCCTATTGCCATCATCCTTGTGGGCATTGGCATTATCTACAAGTACTCATGTACTTCGAGACTTTTTGGGCTCCCCTTCGACGTGATTCGCAGTATCATATTGATCGTCGCGGTAATGCTGATTTGCGTACATGTTACTGATGAATCCGACCCGCAGAGGATGATTTTTCGGCTAGAGGATGAATTTTCGGCTGAAGAAAGAGTGGTTTGTTTTCAGTCCGCCACTGGTGCTCTCTTTTATGGTATCTTTCGCAAATGGCTTCCGCTTGGAGAGTCATTGGGGGAAAAAGATATTATCTCTCCCATTCTTTTTTTGACTTGGGGCTCTATAATTGTCTCCACATACGTATACTTCCGTCGCACTGCTGGGTCGCTTAAGATTGCAGCAGCACGCGTATATGCACTGAAGGCCACGGCAGCTTTTCTGATCGTATGCACCATGAAAGTCATATGGGTGAATGTTTTATCCCCTCGGTATGCTGCTGCGAACTCTAATGAGGTGGGAAATAAGAGAGGAAGAAAAATAGTCGCACAGACGATAATACACAGAATCTCCCTGTCCTCTTTCTTCGCACCCTCAGAAGCGGTTTCTCATGGCTGTCATCTACCTCGCTGCCTTCCTACCTGTCGTGGGGGTTGCAATAAGGTTGTGCGATCTATCAAGGTACCCTTTATGTGAGAGCTGGAACCACAAGAGGAGCAGCAAATCGCCTTCACTCATTGTGCTTTAGGAGGGACTCCCAACATGCAATACACTGCTGATGACGCTGCCAGCCATAGCTTACATCCTCTTTCCCCGTAGGCGGCGGGTGGTGACTGTAGTTGTGATAGAGTCTATCGCAAGATATGAGACACATACACATACACATAGATTGCCTTCTTTTGCTTCTTGGAGTATAGGTATGCTGCAAGCTGAAGAGCCTGGACTCGGCAGCAAGCTGGCCTACTGCATTCTTATCTCAATGTAAGCCACATGAATCTCAGATACTGCTGATGCCACCATCGCCTGTCTGTCTCAGATTTGACATGATGAATGACATCCTACTGCCTCGATGTCACTCGCTAGCAGACGGACAAGCGAATGAAAGGCATATGAATCGATGGACGAATAAATGAGTGCTTGTCTCTATGTGTGCGTCCATCAGATATTCTGTTGTTTCTGTCGGTAGGCGTGGACAAAGAGCCTTGAATAAAGATACCTGCTGTGTCTTGCCCTGTATCAAATAAAGAGGCTGCTTAAGGCTTGGTTCAACAATACATTATTCAAGAACAACGATGCCATAGCTGCAAAAAAGGAGCCAGCCAAGAGGCATGAAGGGCTGCGGCGCTAGCAGAAATCGTACTCGTTTGCAGCCGTCGTTAACATTATCGGCACACAGGCGAAAACCGGCAAGAACATTGAGAGTCTGCAGGCAGCATTAGCTCTACTAAAGGTCACACCACGATACTCATAGACAAGAAACAGGCGTACCCATTTTCTTCCTTTCGAGGATGTTCAATTGTGTTCGCGTCAAGATACCTGCGTTCTCTCTGTGATCAAATCGCTCTCTGGTCCCTGGTACAATGCTCAGCTCCCATTGTGTGCGATGCTTTGTTCTATGTCTGTCTATTCGTTTAGGCCGAAATGACTTCCCTTCTTTTCGTCAATCTGTCAGTCGTTGTCGCGTCTGCCGTCAATGGTGTATCGTCTCTCACCCTCACACACGAGATTATTGGACTCGCGCTGATCATTGCGATGGAGTGCGCATGTGAAGGGATGGTCCTCGTGGTCATGGTCAGGTGGGCAAACCTGCCCATGGTGTCGTCATGGCGGGAGAAAGGGGTTGTTCGCTGCATGTTTCTGACCTGCCTCCTGGCCGCCACCGCTTGGTCAGACATCCACGTTTCTCTCTATTACCTCCCGCAGGCCGCATGTCTGTCTCTACCTTTTCCATCATCTGTGTGTCTGCAGCGTTCTCGTGTGGCTGCCGTTCATGCACATGGCGGTGCGTCGTTCCATCGGGCAAGAGAAGTGGCGCGACGTGGATGCGGAGTTTTTTTGCCCCACTTTCTCTGATGTACTTTTCTGATTCTTGCGCCTTCAGAGGATGAGAAAAGAGAGGGGCCGATCCATTGACTGCTCTGCATGAAAATGACTTGACATAATTTTGATGCGAGAAGTAAGTGACAAAAATGCCTTGTACGTGAGGGAGCATACAAGGACAGCGATACGGAAGCAGGGACGATTGGAGGCAGGAGCGCGGGGGGGGGACAGGGGGGCTGCTGCTGCACCAGGCCGCAACGTGCAGCAGTCCTTATCTCAATGCGGCCTGTGTCAGCGCATGATGGATATCCACGCAGGCAGGGAGACAGGAGAACACAGCACACCGGAGCACATACACGAGCCGACACTCATATACACGTGTGTGTGTGTCCGCAGACGGTGTTGGCTGGTGGTGCTGTCGGCAACCATGGTGGGGCGGCGGGAGGGGGAAGGGGTCGCGGCAAGGCTGCTGCCAAGGGGCGAGGGGGGAGGGGCAGGGGCAGGTCAGCCGACATTCTTCAGCACCCGACATTATGGTGATGGATGCGATGCGTGAGTGTCTCCATGTGTGCATCTGTTCCCCAACTCAATGCACTCTGTACAGCCACACACGATGGATGGGCGATTCAATGGCGAATTGTGTCTCTCTGTCGCGCAGCTGCAATAAGTCAAGTGAAATGGAAAAGAAGGTTGAATTAACGAAAGAAGAGCCATGCGTCACCAGGCACCATCATCAATCAAGCCGTCCCAAGCACACACACACACACAAATGGCACGGTTCCGCGCTTGACTCACGATCTCCTTTGTCGGCGGGGGTGAGACGGATCTCGCTGACTGACACCTCAGTCGGTCAGCTAGCTACTGGCTCCTTCTGCTCTCCTTCACTTGACTGACTGGTCCACTCCACACTCACTCCTTCCTGAGGTCCACTTTGCTCTTGTTGACGCCCGTCTCATCAATCACATACACCTCGGCGTAGTCACCTGCACACACACATACACAGACAGACACAGACCAGACACAGCACATGACTCCGCCCTCCCTGCGCTCAGATCAGATCATCCCACCCCACCTGTGTAAATGTCCCTCTCGCCAGCAGCGGCGATGACGTCCTTGGCCAGGTCAATGAGGTCTGTCTTGTCGAGCGGCTCGAGCTGCTTGGTCTGGTTGGTCTTGCCGATCTGGTTGTCCAGCACAGAGGTCACGAGCTCCGCCCCGGTGCCCTGGGAGACGTACGGGATGCGCTCGAAGCTGCCGATGGCGTCGTAGCCGTAGACAGCCCCCTTGCCCTCCTCGTCCAGGCCCACCACCACGTTGAAGGTGTAGTAGGGGAAGAACCGCTTAAAGTACAGACGGGTCGACAGCAGCTGCGCCACTGCATTCACAGACGGCTCACGGCGATGCGCGTGCTCGTACTGGGTGATCAAAATCTGGGGGAGGGAGTGCAGTGCGGGCAATCAGAGAGGAGAGAGGGATCAGTCAGTGTGTCGACTCATTTCATGAGGGAAGCAGTGCTTGCTTCCACGCAGACAGACGATTAGGGGCCTGTCTGTCTGTCTGTCTGTTTGCCTGTCAGGTTGGGTGCGTGCGTACCTTCATGCGTTTGTGTAGCTCCACCATCTCGGCCTGCATGCCTCCGGTGAGCACCACACACTTGGACGTCCTGCAACGCAACGCAACGCATCGTAACGCACACACATTGATCAGACTCACTGGTGGCTGGGCGTGGCGTCTGCTTACAGTTGGGTGCATTTGGTCGTGTTGCGCGAGAGGATTCTCATGCCCGAACTGAGACGCGTGTCGGCCATGGCAACGGCATACGTCGGACCAGCTACTGCAAACACCGTCCTGCACCCGACCCGACACACAACACAGTTTCGTCTCAAGAGATCTGTGTCTGTGTCGATCTGGTGTGATGTGGTGTGGTGTGGTGTGGTCTGCAGGGCTTGAGCCCACCCTCCGTTGTTCTGGTAGGGCATGAAGCGATGCTCCATCGGCGGGTTGGACACGGGGCGCGGCACAGATCCGTGGCTCTGCATATGCTGCTGAAGCCCCTCACCAGAGGACCACTCTCCCATCATTGCGCCAGCTCTGCTACTCTGCTTGTGTTGTGGCTGAGTTCTTTCAGGCTCGCAGCTAAGCTCGCATTGGAGGGAGATTCGCGCGAAGACTGGTCGCTTCTCTTCACTGAGTTTGGCGTGATAGGTCGTGTTGTGCAGTAATTTTGAGAGTCGTGGCCGTCCAGGGCCAGGAGAAGAGAGTTCACCGAGTTGAGGTAGGCACGGACATGGCAGAGGTCCAGCAGACACTGACGATGGCCACGCATCGACAGAGCGGGCCTCCATGTGTGGGGACGGGACACCCATCTGCTGCATTCCCGTGTGTATGTTGTTGGTGTGTGTGTGTGTGTGCTTTTCTTCAGAACAGGAGAGTCCCACTGCCTGCCTTGACCCATCTGTCTGTCTGTCGTCAAGTTGTCGTCGCCACCTTCGTCCACGCCCAACTCCCCCACCCCCGCTCCCGCCCAGCCTGAGCCTGCCCAACCGCAGTGGCCGCCGCAGCCCAGCCCGAGCCCGTCCTCACCCACACGAGGGCAGTCACAGCAGCAGCAGTCGCGGGCCGAGAGGGCACGGGACCTGCTGATCGTGACGACCAACGCCAGCAGCACAACGATGCAGGACCCCAGTCTGGCGGCAGGGCCCGCCAGCCAGGACCGGGACAGCAGCGCTGGCATCAGCATCCTCAGCGGGCAGCGGCGGGGCAGGGGCGGCACAGAGACGCCTTCAACCTACCACAACCCGCCCAGGAGGTGGAGGGAAGTAGAGGTGAGGGAGGGGAGGGAGGGAGGGAGGGAGAGCGGCGACGGACGGCTCCAAGTTCGTGTGGTCTGGTGCGTGTGGTGTGTGTGTCAGTTGGGTCCATCATCAGATGTGAAGCCTGGTGAGCGGAGTGGGGCGGCGTCGGTGGTCTACAACGGCGCGCTGTACGTCTACGGGGGATATGGCGGCAGGTCAGTCAGTCCGCTCATCGACCAACACACGCACAGCCACAGAGCACAGCCAGAGAAGGCAAGAAACCATCCCTGTGCGTTAACCTTCCTTACTCCTTTCCTTGTGTGTGTCGCCGTCAGCGGCCGTCTGGACGATTTGTGGAAGTTCGACTTCGGTAGGCACCTCCGCCCCAATCCCATCCCATCCCATGCACACTCACACAAACCGACATAGACTAGACTGCAAGAGGCGGACGGAGTCTGCGCTGTCACTCACTGTGTCTGTCGTGTGTCACTCAGAGAGCCGGTGCTGGTCCAAGATAGAGGCCCGCAACCCTCCTGCTGGTCGAGAGAACAACGGTGCGGTGGTGTACGGCAGCAAGATGTTCCTCTTCGGCGGATACAGCGGATTCAACTGGCTGCAGGACTTCCACGAGTTCAACTTCGGTACGTACGCGTGGCACGGCACACCTGGGTGGGAGTGGGTGGGGTGTGGGCGCCGCAGGCGGACAGGACAGCAAGCTTGTGTCTGTCATCCACCGAATGCGCCGCGCCCTGCCTGCGTGTCATGTGTGTTTGGTGTGCACCAGAGTCGAATGAGTGGTCGCCTGTCAACGCCAAAGGCAACCCCCCTTCCACCAGATTCGGGTATGTGAGTGCGGTTAGCGAGGACGGTTTGTTTGTGGTCTTTGGCGGCTACGACGGCTGCACGTGGCTCAACGACATGTACGAGTTCAACTTCGCCACCCACCAGTGGAGCATCACCTCCGCACAGGGCAACATTCCCAGCGGGCGCAGCTGCCCCTCCTGGGCCACCTACAAGGTAAGGTACACACGTCTCAGGCAGGTCATGTGATTGAGCTGAATGTCTGTGTGGTGTGGTGTGGTGTGGTGTGGCTGCCCTGCTCTCAGGGTTCGGTGTTTGTGTTTGGCGGGTACGACGGCGTCCACCGCATGAACGACTTCCACCAGTTCCAGCTGCTGACGCGCACCTGGTCGCCCGTCCGCTACTCGGGACACCCCCCCTCCCCCAGATACTTCCACGCATCCGTCGTATACGGTAAAAACGGACGGACGTCTGGATGTCTGTGAGTGTGTGCCGACATGGCTATCCTATCATCACACGCATCGATCTCTGCATATGTGTGTGTGTGTGTGTGTGTGTTCAGGCGACAGTTTGTTTCTGTTTGGCGGGTACAGCGGCCACGAGCGGCTGAACGACCTTTACGAGTACAGGCTGGACCTGCACACATGGCTCATGGTTGACATGGACAAACCGCCCTCAGGACGGTCCTCACTAGTCGCACAGGTAACCAACAGGAGAGAGAGAGAGAGAGAGAGTGAGGGAGGGAACGCCCTCGACAGACAGACGTGTGGTGTGTGTGTGTGTGTGTGATGTGCACAGGTTAGCGGCAACAGTTTGTATGTCTTCGGGGGGTACAACGGGCAGTTCGTCCTCAACGACTTCCACGAATTCAGATTCGGTCGGTCATGATACTTGCACGCCATGCCATGCATTCACACGGATATCGACTGTGCATCTCTCTGTCTGTGTGGACAGAGCCTGTGGCCATCCCGCCCTCTGCTTTGGTGGAGGACCTCAAGAAGCTCATCAACAACCAAATGTTCGCTGACGTGGTTAGCCAGCCAGCCAGCCACCCATCCACCCACACGCAAAGGCAGAGGCGCCAGTGCACTCCCTGCCTGCCTGCCTGCCTGCCTGTCAATATCTTTCAGACGTTTGTTGTTGAGAACCGTGAGGTCTACGGCAACCGGGCACTCCTCGCATCGCGATCAGAGCACTTCAGGTCGGTCAGGATAACACAACGGCACTAAGTCCCTGAGGCCCTTGTGCCCTTGTGTGGTTTGTGGTCGATTCGTTCATTCGTTCAGGGCGTTGTTCTACGGCGGGATGAAGGAGTCGTGCAAGGTGGAGGCAGAACCCATTCCCATGCCCGACGTCAGATACGACGTACGCAACGCAGCTCTTGGAGAAACCGACACAGAGGCGGGCACACGAGTACATGGATGGACCGCACTGTGTGCGTGTGTTTGTGGTCCGTAGATATTCCTTGCGTTGCTGGAGTACCTCTACACGGACAAGGTGCCCGTCAACCTCACGTCTGAGGATGCCGTCCACCTCCTCATCGCCGCCGAACGGGTCAGTCAGTCAGTCAGTCAAGGAAGAGTGGAACCGCACGCACGCAGCGGGGCCTCTCTGAGAATCGATGTCTGTTCTGTCTGTCTGTCTGTCTGTGTGTGTTCATTCAGTTTCTGCTGGACCGTTTGAAGGCGTTGTGCCAGGACATCATCCGCAAGGGCATCTCCATCGACAACGTCGTGAGCATCCTCCTCGCCGCAAACTCACACCGAGCTGACAGACTCAAGGTCAGTCAGCCGGCCACTTGTGTGCTCCCTTGCTCCCTCAAGACGTGCAATCATGCCATGCCATGTGTGTGTGCGTGTGCAGGAGATATGCTTGGACTTCATCAAGATCCACGAAGACCGCCTCAAGCAGAGCGACGCATTCAAAGAACTTATACAGGTGCCCCGGGCAGCTCACACACACACACACACACATGCCTACCAGCCAACCGCACAGACAGACACATACATAGCGGATTTCACTGTCTGTGTGTGTTGCTATGTCTATCGTGTTGGTTCCATCAATCAGGAGCCCACCCTCCTGTATGAGATTTTCATGCGCAAGAGCAACAGCAGCTCGTGAGCTGCAGCCAACACGCAGACACCACATGCCCGTGTGCGTGTGCAGCTGCTCTGCTAGCCATCGCGCGATCGCACCTGATGACGATAGCTTGCCTTGCTTTCTCGTGCCTTTCGTTGCCCGCCTCGTTCCATAGCCGAGTGAGGCACACAGATAGACCGACAGCCAGACAGCCAGACAGACAGACAGACAGGCTTGGTTGAGTGTCTTCGTGTTGCCTGTGTTTCTCTCTCTTGCTGCCTTGCTGCCTTGCTACATTCGTTCCCTCATCCACTTGTTCATTCATGTGTGTGTGTTTCGCTGCCTCCCCGCTTTTTTCTCTTGAGTGGCCAGGCCACACACCGGGGGGAGGGGAGGGGTGGGTGTAACCTAGCTAAGTGAGGGATGGGATGGGATGGGATGGCTGTGTGGGTCCGCCGGTCCGCCCACCGCCTCTCAAGAGGTGCATTAGGGCAGGACAAAGCACCCATCCCATGGCTCGATGGATGGATGGATGGATGGCACCACACATCCAGTCCAGACACCCGTACGCAGTCGACTTGGGGGCGCCGGTTGGAAGAGGTGAGGGAGGGAGGGATACACCGATGTGTGTGTATGTATGTCACAGACAGACACTGCCTATTGCCGCCGCTTGCTGGTGTTGTCCTGCTGCCGCCTTGCCCCCGCCACCCACTGATTGACTGACTGACTGACACAGTCACTGAGCGACAGACAAGAGTGCTATTTGTACTGTCTCCGGCCACTCACTGTCCATCCGCCCATGCATCTGTGGCTCTTGGCATTGGATGGATGGATGAGTGTGTACGTGTGAGTGAGTGAGGAAGTCGCCTACTGGTCGCATGTATGTGTAAGTATGTATGTATGTCACTCGCACTTTTCACATGTCTGTCTGTCTGTCCGCGTGTGCAATGAATGAATGCAGTTAACAACCAGCGGATTGATTCAGCAAGTCACTCTGTGCATCAATTGCTCTCTATTCAATGATCGTGGTGTCACTTCCCATAAAGCGCAGCTGGTTCCCGGTGAGGTTCGATTTCGGGGGTCGCCAGGTCTCGTTGCAGGAGTGCCGATGCACTGACCCTCGTGATTAGGCAAGGGTCAGTTTCACGAGGGACATAAGATCGCAATGTAGAGGCGAAATAAGAACGGGACCTCACAGACCCACAGTGATGTTCTCAGACTCACAGATTACTTAGATCTGCCCCTACTTCAAGAGATCGGTCCAGCCCTTGCAAAACCCTTGCCCCATCTGCACACATCAAGGGCCGTATCTCGCCCGTGCAGGGCCGCAGAGAGCTCACTGACGCCTGCCGTGCCACTTGCAGCCCCGTCCGGCCACCATCAGGTACATTCACCCGACGAAGAGGCACAGACGACTCACTCACTCACTGTTTTTCTGTCCATCTGCGTGTCTTGCAGGTATACGTGTTGCGGTGGGGGTTCCCTCAAGGTGAGCACATCATACATCTCAAGGTGAGCACAGACAAACGAGGCAGGGCAGGCAGGCAGGCAGGCAGGCAGAGAAGGAAGGACCACGACACACATCACGACCGCCCATCCATCGACTCATGCACCCGTCCATCAGTCATGTCTGCCTGTGTGTGGTGGTGTGTCTACCTGTGTGGATAGTGTCGGAGCTCTCGAGCTGCAGCTTCTCACGAGAGGGAGTGAAGACAAGAGATGTTGACTTCATGTTTTCCCGGCAGCGCCCACCGGATTCAGTGCGGCTTTTCCGGTGGGCATCAAGGTGTGCTGCTGAGTCCCAACGTGTGCGCGACGGCGGCACATGTCGCGCTGTGCCACGTCGACGTCGACGGTGCAGCTGTTACGCACGGTGAAGGCTCTCATGAGATCAAGGAGTACTACATCCACAAGGACTATCTCTCTGACGGCCATCCGGACATCGCGATTGCCACGCTCCAGCAGAATGCCTCTCCCCACCGTCAGACATCCATCTGTTACGGCCTGGATATCGGGGTGCACCTGGAGGCGCAGGAGATCGTCACTGAGCCTCAGGGAGGAGGCGCGTCAGACGAGTACCAGTACAGCCGTCGGTTTGGTGGTGTGGTCTGTGGCGTGAACAAGAAGGCTGATGGCACGGTGTCGTTCCTGCAGCTGTCGGGCGTCAGCTCAAAGCCGGGTGACTCGGGGAGCCCGCTGTTGGTCAAGGACAAGAGGGCGGTGGGCGCCATCGTCCACGGCCTGTCGGCGCACCGCAACCGAGGCGGCCGCCATCGTCAGGACCCTGAAGAGACAGCTCAAGTGTATCATCAGCTATTCGTCTGCCCGCTTGACTCACTCCGCGACCCAACGGCCAACTTCCTGCACGTGCCGCGTTCGTTCCTGCGAAAGGCGCCATCGGCATCTACATATTCTCTCATGCAGTGCATCGAGGAGCTTCCCGTCGGTTTCTTCGATGCAACGAACCGGCAGACATCGCTTCGTGACTCCTTCGACGCGCAGGCCCAACCATCAGCAGACCCCTCTAAGACTTCCATGCCAGCCCCTCCACCCATACCTGACGGTGCACCCGATTGGGTACAGCCGCTAGTGCAGTCGGCACCCGATTGGGTACAGCCGCTAGTGCAGTCGATGACACAGGGGTTCGCCGCCGTGGACAGGCGTTTGGCGACGATAGAGGGCGATGTGAGGGACTTGCGACAACGAGCGATAGGGTACGACAAGCCCACAACCACAGTGCCCTCTGCGATCGTCAACGACATGAAGTCCGCCATTACCCACCACGTGAGGGCGGGCGAGATAGTGCTGCAGGGGGAGGTCGGTCGGGGAGGGGCTCAAGGGCAGCAGGCTAGCTTGCAGCGAGTGGGAGAGTTGCAGCAGGAGCTTGATGAGGAGGAGATCCTCGGCTGGACCATCGGCAACTTCATCCGCGACCTTGTGGACAGCCTCAGCCGCCCTCAAGCACAGGTATGTTTGTAGGCAGACAGACTTACACGGGAACAGCAGTGGGTGGAGTCGTGCGAAGGGATATCCGCATGTGTCGATGTGTCATTGTGTGTGTGTTTGTGTGTGTTGTGTTGTGTATTGTGTGCGCGCAGGACATCCAGCTGACTGCGAAGTGGATCAAGTGCTAGCTACTGGCTGTAGCTGCAGCTGAGCTGTAGTGTAGGGTGAACTTGTGTGGTGGGGCTGGCCGGCAGGAGGGGGTGGGGTGATGCGGTGAGTTGGGTGTTCGTTTGTGATTGACTGATTGACTCATTGGCAATGGACCAGACATCCATTCCATCCTTATTCAATGGTTGCTGTGCACGACGGGCATCCACTGCCACTGTCCACGGCGTCATCTGCAAATGGCCAACCACAGATCCACACACACACACAGACGCACACGCCTAGTTGTTCACACATCCTATCTGCAGGTGCAATCAATGCAACGATCGATGGATGGATGGATAGATTGACCACCCATACTGCGATCGGTCCATCAGTCTAGCAGGTAAGGATATATGTCGGGCGACACACGGTCACGCACGCGTCCATGCACAGGCCAATCCAATCCAATCAGTCATGCCCGCGTCAGCAGCCCTAATTGTCTCGACAGACCCAGCGCCAAAAGCGACACCCACACACAACTGCGCGGTATGTGTCGTGCTCTGATTGCCCCGGCCCTCTCGGGTGTGGGCATCTTGTTTGGGACGTCCTCGACCCGGTAGTAGCTGCTCTGTTGGCCCGCCTCCCCAGCCACATGCCGCCTTATCTCGTGCGAGTGCTCCTTGATATCGTAGGCAGTGCTGCCGCCCGCCCCTCTGTGTCTCTCGGTGTCCTTCGGCCCGAACAGCCCCTCACCGCCAGCAAGACCCGCCCCAGGACGGCCGCGCGTGAAGGCCATGCCTGCCCTCATATCGCGCCACTCGCCAACCTTCCTCTCGCCCACATAGAACTCCCCAGAGCCGTCCAGGGCCACGGACAAGCGGCGCAGGTCACACGTCATCAGCTCGTGCTCGTCGCCGATAAGCGCAGTGAGGCCACCAAAGAGAATGACGGTGCAGTCGGGGGCCACCAGATCGCCGCAGCCGGATGTGCTGTTGACGTTGGTGAGGTTGAAGGGGCCGCGGTGCACCACCTTGAGCTCGCCTTGGTCCACCACCTTGAGCTCGCCAGAGTCAGGCAGCCACGCGAGTGCGCGGACCTGAATGACGCCCTCCTTCTCGTCACAGGGAGCGCAGTCGAGGCCGCCGCAGTCCACGTCTGTCTCGTCACCATTCTGCACACCATCACTGCCCAGTTAACACAAGACACACAGTAGAAGCAGAGACACGAAGCGACCGATCGACCAACGTGCGTACGTGCAGGTGGGTGCGGGGCAGGGTTTGCACGAGCCGCCGCAGTCGATGCCAGTCTCGTCCCGTTCATGGCATGGTCGGTGCAGTTGCCCAGCACAGTGACGAAGTGCAGCCGCTGGCAGCCCACCGACCGGTCGAAAGTGCCGTCGCTCCTGCACGAGAAGCTGAATGCCGTCCTGGAAGGGTCGTTGACCTCCGGCGCATCCTCAGCCATCGCCACGCCCTCCGCTGCCGCATACCCCTCGTCACACGAGAGCATCAGCGTCTCTCCAGGCTTGACGAGGCCGACGCCGTTGCACCGGTACAGCCGTCGCTGGCTGTTTGCAGAAGCCCTCTTTGTCTCACATTTGAGGGCTCCGTCAACATATGGCACTCTGCACTCGACCTCCTGGTCGATGCTTGAGGGCGGGATGACGTTGATGGTTCCCATGTGCGGTGAGTCGCTGAGTGCGGCCTTGAAGGCCTGGACGAGAAGGGCTTGTGGCGTGTCGACTAGGCGGGCCCTGAGGGTGGCCTGTGAGAGGATGGTGCTGGTGACCTTGACGAACTGGTGCACCTCACTCTTGACGTCGCCCCTGACATCAAGATCGACAAAGGACTGCTCCTTCGCTCCGGTGGCATTCTTAGGGCGTTGTTGTTGTTTGGTGGCGTTGCAGAGTGCGACGGTGGCCTTGCCGCCTGTGGGGTTGAATTGCCCACCGGTGTTGGGCTTGCACGCGTCCTCAGCGGCTGATGACGGGGGGGTCTTGTCGCTGGAGTCGTCATCGGAATCATCATCGGCCTCGTCGTCACCTGCAATGCCAAACACAACCCAAGCAGTGAGACAAGCAACAGTGTCTTTGCTGGCGCGTCTCTCTCTCTCTCTCTCTGTGTGTGTGTGTGTGTGTACTGTCGTCGTCGTCGTCATATGATTCATCCTCCTCCTCATAGAACGACATCGCGGCGGCAGCAGCAGCGGCCTCTCTCAGGTCCTTGCACTGCTCGAAGTGGATGCTCCACGGATCGCTGATATTCCATATCCCCTAGGCAGCCAGCTGCTTTTTCAGCCTTCGCGAGTGCAGCATCAGCGTCTCGCAAAGCGACCCGTATTCCACGCCCAGAGTGACATGCAAAGTCACCGCCAGCAGCACCGGCACCTCGGCACACGCCGCCGGCCGGGTGTAGAGCCCGGAGTGGAGGCAGTAGGACTCGAACACTCTTGGCGTGTAGCCCGCCTCGCAGCCGGCCATGACGTGCTCCTCCTCCAATGCGTATGCGCTCGACTGGCATGTGGTGGCGTTGACGGTGCCGTCGAGCCTGGAGATCCAGCAGCGGTCGGCCTGGGGCGGGTTGGGAAGCGGGCACTCGCCCAGCTCCTGAATGGAGTTCTGGTTCACCTGCACGTACTCGTTCTCATTCACCACCTGGTATACAGACAGAGACACCATACATACCATGATGGACATACACATACACATACACATACAGACATTATGGAAACGAGAGCCCACCGTCAGAAGGTTGGCGGCGTTCGGCTTGTCCGCAGGCGGTGGCCCGTCCCTCACGTGCGCGTCTCTCAGCACCACACTGAAGCTGTCCTTTGTGTCGGTGGGCATCCGCGACATGTCCGACAGCCGGCCCACAACGTCCTCCTTTAGCTCACCGAACGTCCTGGCGCTCATCGCCATACGATACACCTCCCTCTCCCCCTCCCCGCCCTCGTCAGCCGTCTTGTCGCAGTGGTCCTTGATCACCTCTATGTCCTCTGCGCCGTTCTGCAGCCTCAGTTCCCTCGCCATCCATTCCTTCAACACCTGCTGCTCGTACTGCAGCCTGCATTGGCCGTGGCCGGTGATATACACGTCGAAGGAAAGCACTGCGCGGCTGTTCGCGTCACATCCGGCGATCTCCCAGCAGTCGGTGGTGTTGGAAGGTTTCTTGACGTCGTCACAGTGGTACTCTGTCGGCGCGCCACACGTGACAGTCCGGTGCCGCTTGCCGGGGCCGCAGTTGCGCGAGCACCGCGACCAGCTGGTGGTGACCCACCCGACACACTTCGGCGGGGGGTTGCTCCATGTGCCGTTGGAGAGACATGTAGCCGAGTGCGGGCCTCTGAGGGTGAAGTCCTTGGCGTTGGTCGCAGTAGGGTCTGCCCCTGATGTGTCGGACATGACTGAGCCGTGGGGGATGGTCGGCCAGGGGTAGGGGCCACACGTGGCACGCTGACAACGAGGCACCGCACCACTGATGGCAGAGTGACAGACAGGAGGTGCATGAAAAGGTGGGGCCTCTCACGTACTACATGGGTGGACCTGCGTCTGCTCTCCTGTAAGATCCGTCGATTTGGCACTGCATGATGGCCTCCCCGACGAGAGTGAACCCCTCGTCGCACTCCCATATGACCTTGGTGCCGGCAACGAGTCCCATCTCGCCGCCCACGCCCGGCTCTCCCTGCTTGTGGCTGGGGAGGTGGATGTGTCGGTGAAGGTGCCACTGGTCTTTGGGCTTGACGATCTCTGCCACGTCGCACACGACGGGCTCGCACTCGGGCGGGATGGGGTGGGTGTACTCCATACGGCTGACGTCAGAGGGGTCGTGCTCGTTGCCACACACAGTAATCTCCGGGCCCTTCAGAGTGTACCTGACCAAACCAATGAAGCAAGGAGACACATGGCATGGATGCATACCTCCCTGTCACGAGTGAGTGGCTGGTGTCTCCTGCTCACCCGTCGTCGCACACGAATCGGATTTTCGACCCTGGCGCCCACCCACCGTCCTCACCCAGCAGCCGGCCATGAAGTGGTGGCGTAATGGGCCCACAGGTGAACACCTCCACCCTGGCCGCGTGCGGATGGTCCAGCACGGGCGACGACTCGGCCTCCTCCTCGAGAACGTCATTGAAGTGCGTCGCGCCCAGCAGTGTCCTCGCGAGCTCGTTGCTGGTGTAGTTGGTCTCAATGAGCGTGTTGGGCGCTGCAGAGGGGTCGGTAGATACCCCTAGTCGCGTGTTGATAACCGGGACGTAAGCCGAGCCGTTCCAGCGGTCGAGCTCGAGCGACTGGGGTGGGATGCCCTCCCGGCCGCCCACATGCCGGTGGTCAGCCGGGCCCTGGCGCACAACGAAGCAGTGGATCGCTGCTGCTTTGTTCACCTGGAGGGCCAGCCAGGGACCCTCGATCGGGTTCAGCGACGCCGCCCAGTTCTCCGTTTTGCTGACAATGGTGTCATTGGAGTGTGCGGTGACATTGTAGTGCCACGCAGTGGACAGCGAGCCGTCGACGGCGTGCTGTGGGGGGTGGTCGGGGGTGTATCCGGCAGCGGTGATGTCCTTGATGGAGAGGGCGAGGCGTGAGTCGGGGTGGCAGTGGGCGTCGCTGTAGAACTCCATCTCATACACAGTCCACACCTTGGCATCCTCCGCTTTCAGACCCTTAACAAACAGGGAGGGAGGGACGACAGACAGACAGATATACAAGTGTCTGCGTCATTACGTATGTTGTCACATCGGCTCATTGCTGACCTCGCTGCCGTAGGATCGCTTCACACGGATGCGGTAGTGGGTGTTGGGCTCGGGAGAACAGGGAGGTGGGTCGCCAGTGCTCCAGGTGCCATTGGCCAGGCATCTGGTCTGCACCACAGATGACGCCACCTCCTCGGGAAACTGCCACCCATCCTCACAGCGCATCTCGATTGTCGATCCCTTGGTCCAGAAGAAGCCTCCCTCACTGCTGAAGGGAGATATCTGCTGCAGCGATAGGTGCCGCCCCCGTGTGGCGTTGAGGTCGATGGCACCGCATGAGATGGCTGTGCAGGTGATCTCCGTTGGGTCAGACGACCACATTCCCGACGACTCACAGGTGATTTTGCTGGGGCCATTGAGTGTGCCTTCGTCACACGAGAAGGTAACAACGTCGCCCACATAGTAGGAGTTGCCCGTCCGCCGTCGGTGGGGGTGCTTGTTGGTGTCGGGATTGGGGCACGATATGTGGACGCACTCCTCGTTCTCGTCATACTCGAATATGCCCTCCTTGGTGCACACGGCCGTGATGGGGTTGTCACTCCGGTAGCCCTGGACACACTCGTAAGCCACTTGCATCCCAACCGTGTAGCTGAAGGTGCTGCTGGGAGGCAGCCCGCCCTCATGAGGCACAGGCACCCTTTCGCCGGTCACAGTCGAGTTGAGAAGAGAAGCCTTGGTGTTGCGCAGGACAGGAGGCGCGTCACAGGTTACCGGCACGCACTCGGGCGGGTTGTCCGTCCACTTGCCCCTCCCCTTGCAGCGGATCTCCGCCACGCCTTTCAGCAGGTAGCCCTCCTCGCATCGGTAGGCCAGCACCGATCCCGGCGCGTCCTTCTCGCCCTGCAGAGCGGTCCGGTTGTAGTGGGCATGGGGCAGCAGGGGGGGCTCGAAGCATCCCGTCTGCGGTGATGCCGCGGGCTGCTTGGCCGTGGAGTTCTCCTGGGTCAGCGATATGCTGGGCAGGGGGAGGGGCAGCGTGACGCGATGGTGCTGGTGGTTGTGGGTCGTCCTCGCCGAGGAATCATTGGATATGTCGCGCATTTGAAGGAACGCCATGTCGTGTTCCACATCGTCATCGGGCAGCGAGGCCGGCACCATGAAGGCCACGGCGCCCTTGGCCTCCACCAGCACCTGTCTGCGCCGCCCGCTCTGCAACTTGTTCCTCAGTATACCCGCCTCCACACTCTCGAGAGCAAGCGACCCGCACACAGCCAGCAGCCCCACCAGAAGCCCCTCCCATCTGCCGCGAATTGACGGCCTCGTCGCCATAGCCGTGGGAACGTTCTGACTCGGCCTTGCGCTGCTGGTGTCGGTGCTGCTGCTGCAGGGGGCCTGTCGGCAGGGCACAGGAGAGGTGTCGGCCATTACAGATACATATCAATGAGGGACGGGGCTGGACGGGTTGCGATGCTGCCTGACGAAAGAAAGAGAACGCAATGCAATCATCATCAAACATCAATTGCATTCCCGGTGTATCTGTGCGTTCTTTCTGTCAGTCACCGAGCAGGTGTGCTGCGATACAAGTGCGTGCGATGCAGAAGCGTTCTTGAGGCACCCCACCCGTGCGATGCAGGAAAGTACAGAGAGAGCCCCTCACCAATGAGAGGATTGGGAACCTCGAATGAGAATGTAACAATGGTTAGCAGTGCTGATGAACCTTCATCGCAGACACTTGCAATGCCCTTGTCGCGAGGGGGGAGGAGAGAGGTCACCCCCAATGTCAGCTCGCAAAGCCTTAGGACGTCCGTGAAACCGCTCTCTCGGGGCCCCTGCGAGCTCGCGCGGAGAGTGAGGAACGCACGCGAGGCGAGGACTCTTTTACTTACTGCAATACAAACAAAGAGTCTCTGGAGGCATTTTTCTCAAGGCAGCAGTGCGTTGACAAAATCTCACAAAATCGGGGCATGAGCTGGGGCATGAGAGAAGGCTCAGGAGGCAAAGTCACCGCTCACTGGCTCGTTTTCCTTCTTGCTGCTGCTTCCCGTGGCCAAAGGGCGATGCTGGCTTCTTAACGCTTGGCTGTCTGCGAGTGATTACGCTTCTCTTTCTACCTCTACCTCTACCCCCTCCCTCCCTCCCTCGTGTGGTCGTATGTGTGTCTGACTGACTGACTGAGATGGTCGTCAGCTGCATGACGCTAATTGAGACTTTCTGTGTGAGGGGCTTTTCCTTGTCGTGTGCATATGTCAACGGCCCGACCGCTGATTGAATAGTCGGGCAGGCTGGCGTGTTGGAATGCTCACCGACGATAAGCCTCCAAGGTACACGCACACACACACACACACACGGAGTGCAGCAGACACACAGACACACTCATATATCTCTTTGTCATAATGTGTGGCTCGTGTGTGTGTGTGTATGTGATGGCTTCGTTCAGTTCCCCTCTGCAGTATCCATGGCCGTTCGAAGCATCGTCTCACATCCTTGTCAACAAGAAGGTCTCATCCACATCAACATCCCGACCTGCGCCACTCCCACCACTCCCACCACCCGCCATCTCTGACAAGCAACACCCGCAACACCACCAACAACAACAGCAGCAGCAGCAGCACTTGGCTGACCGACCTGAAGACTCCCCGCCCCCTCTGCAAGAGCAGACACCCAGCAGCCCCATCCAACCGTCGTGCGACGACAAGCCCCAGCCAAAGGCGGCGGCAAAAGCAGAGCCACGTGCTGAAGAGTTCAGCCCCATCCCGATTGCCCTGCCAGCGCGGGCGTACCTCAACGACCGGAGCGACGGTGCGCATCCGTCGCCCATCCTGACGATCCAACGGCCGCCGATCTTCAACCCCAAGGGTCCGCTGCCGACATTGGACGACATGAGGAGCGACTGTGTGGACAACAGCAGCAAGGGGGAGGGGGTGGGCATCGACGATATCAAGGACACTGAGAGCGACTGGGGGGTACTCGAGAGGGACGACAGCGAATTCGACGAAGAGGGTGAGTGAGAGAATGAATGACAAAGAAATGTCTGCCTTGAGTGGCGGGCAGGATCCATGTCTGTGTGTATGCGTGTGGGCGTGTCTGTGTGGCTCACTCGTGTCTGCAGGCAGTGCTCGATTTGGGTTTGGTTTCGACGACGATGTGCCGGATGGGAGCGGCAGCGAGAGGAGCATTTGCCTGCCGATGGAAGAAGTCTGGCTGCCACACTGGCGCAAAGACGTACGCCGATGGAGCAACGACACCATACACACACACATCCATCCATCCACAAATCATTCATCTGTCATTCATTCTGTCTTTCGTTCGTCCCAGGAGCTGCACAAGGCTGTGGAGCTGTCCTTCATGCTGCCCAGTTTGGACCTCCCCATCCCCACCCCCCGCCGACCACGCAAACTCACAGCTCGCGACCGCTCCCTCTCCGTGCCCAACATCCCCGTCCCCGACTCGCCCGACCCACCCGCCCGCTTCCTCGCCGAGCAGGATGGGCAGACAGACCCCCTCTTCTCACATGCCCTCGATATCGCCGTCGACATGAATCTCGAGGCGGGGTGCGCCCTCGGTGCTGAGGAGGAGAGAGAGGGCTCGGCGAGCACCGTGGATTTGAAGGCGGTGGAGGGCACGTCGAGCACTGGGCGGACCACGACGGCCGACGGCAGCGGGGGCAGCCCCAGCGGGTTCCACCTGACCCCGCTGCACCATGGGCAGAAGGAGGGCGGCGAGAAGATCCCTGTCATGCCCGACCTCTGGGGATGGCTCAAGGGCGATCCCAACCACCACAATCAGGTGGACCACTCCCACGCCATCCGTCAGCACAAGCACCACCAGCCCGTCGTCTGCCCCTCGCCCATCTCGCCAATCTCCCGGCCCTTCACCAGCATCTTCCGCGACTGCGAGATGACCAAGCGCCACGACGCCAAGGAGTTCCTCCCGCCAGACCTGAGGCGGCCGGGCATCCCCATCATGCCGGGGCAATTCGAGATCGTCCCCGGCCGCGGCGAGAGAGAGACCAGGAGCAGGGAGCAGAGCGAAGACGGCAGGAGCAGTGGCCAGGTGCGCACCTATCGCTTCGTGTCCAATCCGCGGGCCAAGATCGCTATGCGACAAAGGGGGCGGGGGAGAGGGAAGATGGGCGTCAAGCGCATGGGCGCGGTGCTCGCCAAGGCTGCAGCGCCACCAACCACCATCCCACCCGCACCCACGCCGCCCGGTGAGTAACTGAGTGAGTGAGTGAGTCAACAGAGGGTGTGGTACACTGTACATTTATTTGTCTGTGTCTGTCATGTGTGTGTAGACGTGCGTGGTGCGGCTGGGTTCAAGCCCTCTCAGCTGCTGCGGCCCCCTTTGGCCATCCAGCACGCCGACCTGCTGCACGCGTCCTTCACGCAGAAGCTGCAGCAGCAGGCCAAGCGGATGAGTGTCGCCCCCGCGGTGCTGCCCAAGAAGACCACCTCGTCCAGCGTCTCCTCGCCATGCCCCTCGGAGAGCAGCTTCAGCTTCGTCCCCTTCCGCGTGACGACACCAGCTAGTCGTGGCAGCAGCAGCAAGCCATCCAGCAGTGAGTCGCTCCCCCTTCTGCTGTCTGTGCGCACAGGCCTGGTCCACCGCGTGCTGCACGAGGGTGCGGGGCGGGGCAGTGGGCGGCCGGGTGATGCGGCGGCTGGGGGGCTGAAGCCCGCTTACAAGAGCCAGCGGAGCGTTACGAGCGAGAGGGGTGAGCGGCCGAGCTCGCGGCCCAGCTCTGATGAGGATCTGAGGGCGATAATGGGGCCGTTCCCCATTGCCCTTCACGGGGGGCCGAAGAAGCCCAAGGAAGGCGCCGTGAGCACAAAAAGGCGCGCTGAATGACTACTGGTGGGAGAGGGGGAGGGGGGGAGGTCGGGGG
>CDMY01000198.1:0-26451 GCA_001179505.1 Vitrella brassicaformis
GCCTGCCTTGTAGTCCACATCACACAGGGGCTTCAGCAAGCTGGTCAGCAGCTTGAGGTAGGAGGCAACGAGGTTCTGGTCCTGGCTGGGCGACACCTCCGGCAGACTGCTCCTGTGGTACTCGAGCAGCGGCTCCAGTAGCCATTTCGACACCGACAAGATCTGACTCTTCTCGCTTTCGGTCAACGTCTCGGGGCAGTGAGCCTGCAGACAGCGACAACAGACAAAGAGAGTTTCGGCTTGTCTTTGTCTCCTGCTGTGCTGTATACCTTCATCCAGCTATCGATGAGGTGCTTGTAGCCCATTTCATGAGGCTCGAAGTATACCTGCGGACATCCATGTGTTCAGAGCCCGCAGCTATGTGTTCAGATGGAATTCTTGTGCTTACCATTCCGCACCGGCTGACGGTCGCCGGTGACCCCAGGGCGAGATCCATTGGCTCGAAGATCATGTTCATGTTGGGAGCCATCGCGATGATCTCACCTGTATGACCACAAGCGCAGAGAAAGGACGGGCGTGTCTCGCGTGCATCTGCTGCTGCCTACCGCTCGTGAGACACAGCTTTTTTTTGTCGTCGAGCACGGTGTTCATGTTCTCAATCCACACAGCATCCACCGGGCCGTCGAACACAAGCCACTTGCGATCCTGAAAGGATCAACACACGAAAGAGACGTGAATTGCGCGCAAGACACTTGTGAGGTTGCCTTTTACCTCGCTCTGGTATCGTGCGAAGTTTCTGTAGATAGAGTACGGCGAGGATGCCGTCGCTCCACTCGTGAGAGACCTCATCGAAGCACCCGTAGAGCTGCCCCACCTTGATGGACTTGGGATTCAGCGTTGTCATGTGCACTTTGTGCTCGTCCATCAAGCCCTTCTCCGCGAGGTCCGTGAGGGCCCCAGCCAGCATCCGCAGCGAGGACGTCTTGCCGCCGGAGGGCAGCCCGACAACCATGAGGCCGTGTCTGACGATGATCATCTCGTACAGCTGGGGGAGGGGCTGCAGATTCGCTCGAGATTTTTGTTCAGCGCATCAAGGAGAGCCTGCGAAATACCAAGACGCCCCAAAAGCAGAGCTTTGCAGCATCATGATACGTGTGCGTGCATACCTTGTAGTCGGGCTGAGGCAGCACGACCCCCTGGAAGAGATCGGAGGTGATGCCCTGGAAGAGGGGCAGATCGTGGGACAAGAACTTGGCCAGGTTGACGTCGTTGATAGCCCGCAGCATCAGGATGCTCTCGTCCTCGTTGGGGAACTTGCGCTTCAGATTGCCCGCGGCAGTCAGGACGGACTTGACGGCCCTCATCCCATAGTCGTAGTGATCCTGGGACGACAGCTGCTGGAGGAACTTGGGCACATTGACGTCTCGCAATGCACGCAGCAGCAGCTTCTCCTCGTCCATGTCTGAATCAACACACACAAAGAGACATACATACAAGAAAATCATTCGGTCTCAGGCCGTATGCTATGCGTGTCGTTGTGTGTCTCTCCATCTGTCTGTCTGTCTGTCTGTGTGACCTTGGTCAGCTCGCTTGAGGAGGCCGGCAGCATTGATGACCGATCGCATAGCCCTCATACCGTGGTAATCGTAGTGATCCTGTCGACAACCAGCCAGCCATGGGAGGAGACCGACAGAGAGACTGTTGGCATCGATGTGCATATCCACCTGTGCGGAGAGCTGTTCGGACGACAGTTGGAATGTGGCGACCATCTTTCTGGCCAGATCGCGGGCCTGATCGAATCCGAATGAGTAGAGCATGATCTCTCCGATGAGGGCATAGTCGGGAACCATCATGGCCATCGGTCTGAAGAGCGCCTTGAGGTTGTCGGGCAGCTCAGCGCGGCGGGTGTTGCCCCGGTTCATCGTGATGAACACGTTGAAAGTCGGGTACATCCGGATCACTGAACCCTCAAAATCTACCTCCTGCACACACACACATCCTGTCTGTCACGTGTGCAATCGATTCCTGGCCGTGAACAACTGCGTGCCTTGGAGTCGTTGAATCCGGCGAGCTCCCCCTTTGCGCCGAAGAGGATGAGCAGCTGCTGTGCAATGACGGAGAGCACCTTGATGCGATTGAACTCATCCAAGCAGCACCATGCGCCCGAGGAGGCCAGGCCCTTGAAGAACTTGCCAACCATGATGTAGTCCATCATCTCAGAACAGTTGAACACCACACACTGCTTCGCCAGCGCCTTGGCCAGATCCTTCGTTGTCTCCGTCTTGTCCGTACCAGCCGGGCCGGCCGGGGCGCCACCTGCACACACAGCCACACACAAAGGGAGGAGACACGGGGTGCAATTGGTGTTATGTGAGAGTGGGTTGTGCTACACATGGACTGACCAAGGTTGAGCTGCTGTGCACCGAGCAGCGTCATGTAGCACATGTCGGCGTGTGGTGTGATGACAAGTCGCATGCTGTTGCCGAGGTACTCGTATCCGTAAGGGAAGTTGGTCTGCACGCACTGGCACCAGCAGTCGTCGTTCTGCCAGTAGTAGCGCAGCTGGGCAATCCACTCAAAGGCAGAGATGTTGTCGATCTTCTCCTTGACCAAATTCTCCACCACGTCCTTGGCATGCACGTCGATGACGATCAGCGCACCCACACTGATCGAGTTCATCTTGTTGAGGCCCGTGCGGACAAGTGCCACCATATCGAGGAGCTGACGGTTGAGGCCGTCCCAGTACTGCTTGACCGTCCCGTTCTGAATGGCCTCCTCCACGTCGCTCGTCCAGTGCACCTGGCTCCCATTCAGCACACACTGACCCGGATGCACCAACACCCACTCGGCTCTGCATCAGCCCACAGCAAAGCCGCAAGGCACATGGTTATCTTCCCACTCAAATAATGCGTTTATCTGGGCATCGATCAATCACCTTGGCTTTGTAGGGTAGTCGAGTATAGATTTGTACAGGACGTCTCTGACGGCCTTCTTCATCTGTATCTCAATCTCGGTCATCCAGGTCTCGACATTCTTGTCCTTGGTGTAGATGGTCTCCACGAATGGCACCTTCTCGCCCTCGCCGCTGTACATGGAATCAGCCGAGTAGTCCTCGTGGAACTGAAGCTTGGCCATACTCTCAAAGACCTTCTTCAGGAAACTGCACCGCACACAGTGATTGATGGGTTGGCGGCATCGGCGGTCTGTGTCTGTCATGATTGTGTTGCTTACGGCTGGACGCGCGTTGGGTCTTTGGTCTGCGAGAGGATCTCCAGCAGGTCGTCATTGGACAGGAAGTAGAGGCGGGCAAACAGACTGCGCTTCGTCTCCAGGTAATCATCCAAACCTGCATACATGCGACAGACAAGACGGTTCTTCTACGGAGACGCGTCGTCGATGGGTCTACAGCGCACCTTTCTGGACGAGCTCGAGGTTCTTATTTGCATCTTGGAAGTCCTCGAGCAGTCCCTCCCGTGCGCACATCTCGAGTGCACCCGGATTGTCGTGTGTCCGCTTCATGGTGCTGCGCCACATGTTGTCGACGGACTTGAAGCGTTTGCCCTCGGCCGGTAGCTGCTTCATGATGTCGGGTGAGTCGAAGATGGGCTGCAGGTAGAGCCACGACCGCTGGCACTTGAGCCACTCGTCCAGTGTCTCGGAGACAGTCAAAAGCTTGGCGGCCCATTCCTCTATCTCCTCCTCGAAGGGCTTCTTGAACGGACTGAACTGCATCGCCTGGGACGTCAGGATGTGCTCGTCAAGCAACGCGCTCACCTACAGCCAGCAGAGACATGACAACATCCCTGCTGCGCTTGCGTGTCTGTCGTGTGTGCCTTACGTCGTCCGATCCCTTGAGGATATATGTGTCTGTGGCGCGGTACTTCTCCCTGACGTCAAACTCGATGCCCTGCCAGTCCTTTTCATCTTAGCCAAAGCCTGACCAAGAGATGACGCACACGTGGGCATCCACTAGTATGTGTCTCTTTGTACTGATTGACCTTTTCGATGGAGAACTCCTTGCCGGCCTTGTCGCCGATCTCAGATATGGCATCCACACTCTCATGCATTCCCAACTCCAAAAACCGACTGCAGTGAGCAAAGAAGCTGCTATGGATTGACAAATCACACCACCATTTGTTCAACCGACCGCAGCGTGAAGTCTTCCATTGCTGGCGAGACCTGCACGCTGCATTTATCTGAGACCTGCTGCCAATGTCGGTCTCTCATGCCGTCCTTGCGCAGAGCCACCACGAGCGGCACGAAGGCTTTGAACTCCTCCAGCTCTGACCGGATCTTCTCGGCTATCTTGAGAACGTTCTTGAGCACCTCGGGGTTGTTGCGGTCGCGGAAAGCGCGGGCCACTTCGAGCATGATTTTGCTCCCGTTCATGACCTGGTCCTCCAGCGCCTTGGCGTCGATCTGGTCGAAGGGGCCGTCGGTCCACTTCTTGCGGTTCACCAGCCAGGACGCTGTCATCGTCCACAAGTTGCTGAACGGCTCAAAATCCTGACAAGGCAAAGATGTGTGGATGGGCTGCCATGGCTGGTTTAGCTGCCGTACCTTTGCGATTCGCTGCAGTCGTGTGTAGTCGGTAGAGTCCTTCCCAAAGAGGCCCTCCCGAGAGTTGAAGAGCTTGGCCAGCAGCAAAGACACCTGCAGCCGCTTGCTAACCGACGCCACATTCGCAGCAATCTCGTCAATCTAAGAAAGAGAGCACCACACACAGACAAGCAAGTACATGTATGGGGTACTTGATGCGCAGAGGGACAAGTTGACCTTAGTGAGGTCATGGTACTGTGCGAAGTCTCCAACGATGCCGGCGAAGTAGTTGAGTACCTCGTCGAACTCAGACTGCTGTGACTGCATGGTGTTGAGGAAGTTCTCACGCTCCTTGGTGAGAGCGGCGTCGGTGGCCGCGATGAGGTGGTATGTCGCCTTCGGGGACCTGAGCATCTTCCAGCGCGTGTGGTAGTCGTCAGGACTCAACTTGTACCTGACACACACATACATACATAGACATGCATACACTAAGACATGCAACACAGCCAATCGCGCTAGAAGGAACCGGAAGCTTTCGAGGATCGGGAAGAGGTCGATATTGGCGTTGATCTCTACGGTGAGCTTCTCGACCTCTGCCGGCAGGCTGGCCATGTATCCCTCAGCTTCGACAGCTCCTCGATGTGCTTGGGTCTCTTCCGCAGCCGTACACACATGCCATGGAAGCTCTCCAGCACAGTGGCGCACTGCTCACGCAGCCGCACGGCCAGCACGTCCTGCATGAGCCCGGCCAGGCTGTGGAACTTGCCCTCCAGCAGCTTGCGGATCTCCTTGCAGCTGAGCTGGAACAGCCCGATGGTGAGCGTCTCTGGGATGTTGCCATACAGCCGCTCCTCCTTGTCGACGTTCTCCTGCACCTGTTTGGCGAAATTGTCGTTGGAAGGAGGCGTCTCCTGCTCCTGCAATGCCTTGACGTGAGCAGCGGGGTCCAACTTTAGAAGGTCGATGTACTGCTGGAAGCACTGCAGGTAGTCGGTCATGTATGGAAGGGTGGTCTTGAGGCTATCGTCCAGTGAGGTGCGAAGCTCCTGCACCAAGCCCTCGTCGAGGTTGACTGAAGCCAGCACCATCTTAGGCTGCGTCTTGAACAGGTGCGGCAGGATGAACTTCTCGGGCTGGGGAATGTCGCCCATCTGCTGCAAACTGATTGATACACACACACAGAGGTAAGGAGACATGTCTGCATTCAATTGTCTGCACTTGAGAGGGATTTCGAGTGGTGCTGACCCCTTTTCGAGGATGTCTAGTGTGGCTTCGACGAACTGTGCTGGGTCAGTGCGGAACTGGAATCCCTCATTGTCCTGTGTCTTGGTTAGCTCGATGGCGAAGAGGGCCGTGCGCTCGGGGGGGCCGTCGAGGTGCGGCTTGAACTCCTCACTGATACGAGCAGAATGATGTCATGAAAAGAGACAGAGCGAGACATCCTCACGACAGACAAATAGAGAGAGATGTTTTTGTGTCTCTTTTCGATGCCACCTCCATTCGTTCTCGACCGTGTGGACCGACTTGACGTCGACTTGTTTGGGTAGGTTGAGAGCCTCCACCACCTTCGAGACGCGGCCAGTGTCTTGCTTTACGGATTGCTTCTTGGCCTCGGCTCCCTCAGTAGCCGCAAGCTGAAACACACGCCATGTGCGAGGAAGCAATTTGAAACGGATGGTCCAAGCTGCAGACTTGCCTGTAATCGGAGGCTGTCAGCGGTGGAAGTCAGCCGAGCTATCTCCGCAGTCGCCTCTTGGTACATCATCTGAAGTACTCTTTTGTACTTTTCGACCTGAGTGTCACAGCCAGAGAAGGGTGGCGCACTGTGAGGGTGGGTCCGTTCTTATTGTGCTGTGTCTGTGCATGTGGCTGACCACCTCGCTGTCGATATAGAGTGGGGTGTGGACAAAAGCGAACATAACATACATACGCAAAGAAAGAGGTACGGAGGGGTGTCTTTGCAGACAAGCGTGGAGGCTGACCGTGGTACGAGTGGGGCTTCAGGGGGCGGTTCGAAAATGGTCTCACTCATGGTCTTCACCGTTGTCAAAGAGGAACCGATGACGAATCGATGGTGCGAGCTTGCGAGCCGAAGGTGTGAGCCCACTTTTCCTGAAAAATGAAGGAAAGGAATGGATGCCTTCTCTCATGTAGTACCTCCTGCGTAGCTCAACGACATTCAGCCAGCGAGGACAGCCACACGCTCCGCCTTCAGCCTCTCGCCGGGTCAGTCAGCTTCAGGTAAGTTCGAAGTGAGCCGATGACCTTCATTCATCCGTTGATAAGCCACTGAATTCTTCATCATGAGGTTTGTGTGTGTGCAGCGCATCACCGTGCCCATTTCACCCGTTTTCCCTGCATCGCTGCCTCTCGGCTTCCCCGGCAGTGACTGTCTGTCTTGAGGCTTTCTGTTCGTTCTCATGGTTATGCCCCTAGATCTTTCAGATTCTGCCATCTCTATCGCCTCTCTTCCTTCATCAATGACCTCCTATCTCTCTTCTCGCTCGATAACCTCATCTTTGCAATGGAGAAGCCGACTGCCGGGCCACAAGCTGACGTAGGAAAGGAGTCCATATCCATGATGCGCAGGTGAGAAGAGGTATAGAGAGCGGGTGAAGGTATGGTCAACTGCTCTCCATCTTGCTCTGTCTGTCAGCTGCTGACCGGCTGCATGGCGTCAGCGTCTCGCATAATGCTCTCCGTCAACGCCTGCCTGACCGCATCGAGAAGAGTGACGTTTGCGGAAGGTCTTCTTACCACGAGTGCCCTTGCGTTGATTGTGCCGATGTCGACGCATCAAGGAAGATAGACCAGCGGCCATCAGCCACTCTGCCAGAAGGCACGGGAAGCGAGGAGAGAAGGGCGTAAAAGTGCCAGGCCAGCTAGAGGAGGGCGAGAGGAGTTGGCGGCTCGAGGACGATTGAGAAGACACTTGAAGCGATTGCGTATACCTGACAGGTACACACACACACACACACAGAGCCAGACGATAGCTGTCAGTCCGCTGCTTGTAAGTCCTCTCTCTCCTTTTCTCTCCCTCTCCCTGTCCCTCTCTCTTCTCTGTTCTTTGTTCTTTGTCCTTTTTGTCCTTTCCCATCAGGCGCGCGGACACGCCTCCGCTTCTGCCGATGGTCCCAGCTCTACAGCATTTGAGAGGCTCAGCTTTCGTCATTTCACCCATCCCGCGCTCCTCCGTTTGCCATTTTATATGATCCAGATGGCGCTGCAGCCTCCCGCTATCTGCCCTCGTCTCTTGTTCAGCCACCGTCCCCCTCCCCGGCCCTTCTGGCGCCGCCTTCTTTCGCCTCACGCCAGCCATGCCATCTCCCGGCTGCCTCCCCGGCTGCTTGCCTGCCTGCTGCTCCGGATTGACTCCACGTCTCCAACACTCGCCATCCTCCCGGCCACAATGTCGGCAAGGATGTCCGCTCCCTGCCGGTGGCTGCAGCTCTTCAGCCTCTCAAGAGACATCAGATTTGTCATCCCTAGTCTCCTCTCTACCGCTCTTCTCTAGTATAATGCGCCATCGAGTGCGGCTCAGCCTGGGTCGACAGGGCGGCAAAGGGGAGAATCTCTCTCTTTCTTTCTCTACCGAATGCTAGAATTACTACATCGCCTCGAGTGCCTCTGGGCTGGCTGTGTCGCTTTTAACGGATCGCTGAAGAGAGAGGGAGACGCCGGCGGCCGGCCAGCCAGGCTACAAGAGGGAGAGGTATGTGGAGACAGAAATGTTGCTGCTGCCTGAGAGCTGTCGGTCCCAGGAAGGCGAGATCCGCTTGAAGAGGCACCCCATTGCGATGATCCCCAGCGAATGCAGCCGACCAGGACCTGATGGATGCACACACATCACATGCAAGACCAAACAACAGGTATCATACCACTTTCTTGCCCTTCTTCTGTGTGTCCCTTCCTTCCTGTTCCCCGCTGCGTGTATTGCCAGCTCGGCCACCTGGACAGTGCCATAAACTTGCCGGTGTCCCTCTTGAGGACAGGGCCACCAGGACATTGTCTGTGCGCCATGCGCACACACTCACCTGGGTACGCACAGACAGGAAGCAACTCATGTCACATGTACATATGCGCCGAGTGTGTGTGGGTCTCTCTCTCTCTCTCTTTGTGTTTGTGTGTGTGTGGCTTGAAGGATACGAGCCAGCTGGTCCAGATGGCCGCTTCAGCCTTCAAAGTGGCGAAGGAGGACCGCCCCCGCCCTCGCCCTCGACCCCCTCTCCTCTATCACCACCCCCATCCTCAGCGTCAGCCTCGCCGGTGGCTGCAGCTCTCCACCCTCTCGAGAGACATCAGATTTGTAACCCCTAGTCCCCTCTACCCCCTTCCCCGTACGTAATCCGTCATCGATTGCGGCTTTCCCTTCCCGCCAGGCGGCCAGAGAGGAGAATGGTCGCAATGGCTGCCGATGATTGGAAGTGCTTGTTTGCCTCAATGAACGTTGGTGCGTGACTCATTGACTCGATATGCCGAGGAGTGCACGTGCCACATCACCATGCTTTCGCACACCACCGCACAGAGGGCCCGGCAACCCCATGGGGGCCGGCCTCTGTGTCCCTAGAAGGGATGCATTTCTGCTCATGCATTTGGTCGGGGCCCTTTGCAAATGCCATCGTGTTGACATGAATGATGCTGTAGGGACCTCAAAGTGGAGCCCCGAGATGCCAAAACGTCGCAGGACCACGCCCAAATCGGGGCCCGCTCAATTTTGGGCCCGCTCAAATCCGGGACGTGCTGTTCCTGTAGATCTTTGCCGAGATCTCCAGCCTATGGCAGGCTCCTGATGCCCTCTATCGAATCCACTCGCATGCATTGCGTGGGGAAAACTTTTCTGCTAGCTTAGCTTCTAGATCTGCACCTGCATTCATTTACCCAAGGTGTTGCATCTGCAGGGTTTGTTTTATGGCCCGTGTTCATCTGCGGTGTGGGGCAGGAGTCCGCAGTTCGATTTCCGTGCGTTGAATGTTTGCACCGTGGCCGACCCGATGAAAGATCTGAACGGAATGGCCTGCAGACGGACTGCCGGCAGGCGTCGCACAAAGGCGGAGGAGGCGCTGGGCGGTTCTGTTCATTTCTGCGCCACGGCTCAGCCTGGCCGCCTGGGAACGTCTGAACGGCTTGGGGTTACGATGAAGCCAGCTCATGTAATGGTCAGCTCATAGGACTCACAGAGTACATGCGCACATCAAAAATATCCGTAAGCAACAAGGAGCGCTTCGCCCCACTGGGCTCCCATCTCTCGGTCACTCGGCAGAGTCCCTCAGGTACTCGGGCTGCACCCATCCATCCATCGACAGCCAACACACGTCCACACCAATCAATGCACGTGACAAGGCAGGCAGAGCCACTCATACCTTGATGATGAGGTATTTGAGTCCGTCCTTCTGCGGCGCCGAGAGGGTGGCCACCTCCTTGAGAATGTCCCCTACTAGCTTGGTCTTGGCGTCACCCTTCTTGAGCTTCAGACGAGATATCACAACCTGATTCACGATACACACAAACAAAAGCCGTGTGGGTCCCGTGTGTCTTCACTGGTCGGCTTGGTCACCTTGGTGAGGCATCTCCCTCCGTCTCTCCTCAGCTCCCGGATGATGCGGTCCTTGAGCTGCTTGTACTCGCTCGGAGGACCCCTGCATCCACACAAACACACGTACGTCAAGGATGTGTGATTTTCGTTCTCTCCCCGTCCCCCCGTACTTGGTCGGCTGCATGAGCCCTGGCGGCGCCCCAGGTGCCCTCTCTGGCGGCCCGGCCTCGGCAGATGGGGCAGGGGGGCCGTCTCGTGATGGCGGCCCCTCCGCCTCATTCTCCTCCTCGCCCTCGTACGCCGCCAGCTCGTCATCGGCAGCGACCTCCTCAACATCCTTCAACAGGTGCTTGACGTCCTGGACGACACACACATGGCACGATGATGTGGGTGGGTGAGTGGTCGCGTGGCGCATAAGACTGACCTTGCCGAAGTTGGTGAGGGGCTCGTCTCTGTCATCCTCGTCGTCATCGTCTGACGGCTCCTGACACACACAGCCAACACACAGGCACGTCAGTCCCTCCCTCCCTCCCTCCCTGGCCGCACCTGCTGCGCCTTGGCATTCGCCTCGGCCTGAGAGTCTTTGTCCTCCTCGTCGTCACTGGCCCGGCCATCGTCGTCCCAGTCCCACTGCACGGCGTCCTTCTCGAGATTCAGCATGGCCAGCGACCTGACACGACGCGGCAATGGATAGTCCAACACACGTGACGTTATGGACTGCGTATGTGTTGTGTGCTAGGTACGTACGAGTCAGGTATGTCGGCCTCCTTCCTCCCCTCGCCGCGCTTGAGCTTCTTCATGCGCGCCAGCTTGTGGCGCTCAGTGCTGCATGGACCACATCACACCGACCGGCATAGAGGAAAGGTGAGGTAGATGGACGGAATTAACGTTGCTTCTGTGTATGTGTGTGTGGGCATCTGGGCAGCGTACTTACGTTTTCCTAACGTCTTCTTCTTCGAAGACGTCATAGTCGTCCTCATCCTCATCGGCATCCACATCGTCCTCCGGCAACCGACGCTTCACTGAACACACACACCGCACAAGTGGATCCGTAGACAGGCAGAGCAGCCATTCATCGGATGTCACTGACCTCTCTTTGCTGCGGCGGCATCCTCTTGCTCGCCCTCCTCCTCGTCGCCCTCCTGACCATGGTGGAGGACCTTGCCTGCACCCACACCAACCCACAGACACACCCATGACTTAGGCACCATGTGGGCGCGGCGCTTCGGATGCACTCACGATCGCGGGCTCTTTCGGCAGCCGCCAACGCAGTCTTCCTCTGATGGCAAACCAAACGAAACGCAGCCAAACGCAACAACAATCAGATCAGAGATGAGCATCCTCGCCATTCTCTGAGCGCTATTTGCCCACCGTTCGTTCCACTTCCTCCACTGAGAGCTTCGTCTTGCGCATCTTGGGCTGGAAGTCGTACCATGCCGACAGAGGGATGGCCTCAGCACGATTGCCCTGCACACAAACACACAACAGCCAACACATGTGAAAGGATGCACACGCACATCCATGTCAGCTGTTCGTTCCTTCCTTTGGCTGTTGACCTGTTCGACAACGACGAAGTAGGTTGATGTGTCGAGGGCACTCTTGGAGCCGCTGAACTCCTTGTGGCGTGGATCACCGCTGTCCCGCAGCAGCCAGGGCAGCTTCTGGATGTCATCCTGAGTCAAGGGCTTCGGCGGCTGGCTCTCCTCGCCCTCCTTCGCCTCTGGCTGAACACACCACAGCACCACAGGCACAGAAAGAAAAGCACACAGATCATCCATCCATCCATCGACAGCAAGATCTATGGCTGTGTGTGTGTGTCTGAGCTTACGACGTCTTTCATCATGATGAGCGGCTCCGTCAGCTTCCGCAGGTTGACATCTGGAGGGTACTTGGCGGCGAAGAAGCTCTTGAGGTTCGCCTTCTTTGACAGACGAAGCTCCACGGTGCCGCGACGACCGTCTGACATTCTTGGTCACAGGAACACGCAGCGTAAGGTCGGGATCACTTGCGGCAGCCCATGGCTGTCCTCAAAAGCCATACGTGTTCACCAATCTACTCCAAGCTCGCATTTTGGCGCCTAGGGTGCTCCCTGAACCGCTGCCACTCAGCGGAGAAGCCAAGCTGGAAAGGGGCATGATGACGGCATCGGCACTGTGGTGCATCTTTCCCATCTTTGCCCTCCCCATCTCGCATGCCTTCCGACCCCTCCCCGCACCCGTCCCCCTTTCCCGCCCTCCACCCACACCTTTCCACGCAGAGGCGCCTCATCGGTCGCTGAGGCGGCACGCCACTGCTATGTCTGCGCGTAAGAAGAGTCGGATCTTTGAGCAGATCGTGGCTGCCGAGGAGGAGGCTGAGCCGGAGCCTGTGGACGACGTGCGGCTTGATTGGGAGGAGGCCGCCTTGCCGTCGCCGACGAGGGATTACAAGATCTACATGCAGTTCAACCCAGAACGATCTGACCTCGAGCTTAAAAAGGTCGGGCAGTGTGTCCATGATGCAGAGGACAGTCTGCATGGCTTTCCATGTGTGTGTGTGTTGTGCAGGTGGTGTATGGCTACGTGCAGCAGCTGCAGCGGCTAGGGTGCGGCGACAACATCAAGGTGTTTTACCGGGGAAGGAAGCCGATCAACCCGCCGTTCATCCAGGGCTACGACTCGTTCCACTTTGTGGAGATTTGGGTGGGCCTCTTCCCAAGCGCCGTGCAGGTCCTCAAACTCACATTCGACGCAGACAAGGACCTGCTCAGGTGAGGGAGGAGCGGCAGGCATGGCAAGGCTCGGTGTGTGCCGTCATGACCACTCCTGTGTCTGTGTCTGTGTCTGTGTGTCTGTGTTAGGTATATGATCATGAAGCGCCTCAAGATGAAGAAGAAGGAGCAGGAGAAATACATCGAAGAGACCGCTGGTGAGAGAGACATTCTGCCACCTCGTGGATGGCTCCATCCACCTGTGAGTGTGTGTGTGTGTGTGCGTCTGCAGCTCAAGAGGCGAGTCGGTTCGGCGGCCCTCGTGACGACTACAGCTATGTGGAGGGCGTGTCTTTCGACCCTGCCATGAACAGATGACGCACGTACCTACATGAATGGGATGCATGGTGGATGGCTACTCGGCTCTACTGGCCCCCTCCCCTGCTGCTGCCGACGTGCCTTTTTCGGTGTGCCTTGTGGTCTACCCAATGAAGGAAGCCATACACATGACATGACGCTCTGCCGATGACTGACGTGCTGCCGTGTCTGTCCGTCTTGCCCATCTGTCTCTCCCATTCTCTCTGCACCGCTTTCCTTCCCCTCGGTCCGTTGTCATGCTGGTTGGGTGGCCATGCGCACGTACATAACATACGTGTGGACGAGCCTGTCACCGGAGTGATGACGGACAGGGGGCAGGCAGGCCGTCTGGTGTGATGTGGGTTGGTGTGCGTATGCGTTGACAAAGTCGTGAGCTCGCTCGCTGCACACACGGATGGGATAGATGAGGTGATGAGTGACACTATCTTACCTGCTCGTCTCCCTCGCGCCTTGCTGGGTGTGCGTGTCTGTGCGTGGAGGCGCATGTCGGTGTTTGTAGACTGGCCTCAATCTCCCGGCCACACACACATGTGCAGACAGACAGACTGATCGGTCGCTTTCAAGGCTGTCTGTCATGAGAACCATGAATATGCAGTACTCACCTCAGCTCACACACCCCAAGCCCCCACGGCATCCATCTCTGCCCACCAGATCAGTCAGCCTGAACAAGACATCCGTCCACTGAGTCAGCACAGACCAGTAGGTGCCCTCATCCGTTGGATTGAAGAAAGCCAGACACTCCGCTGCGGTCATTTCCCCCTCGGATGAGGCAGCACTGACCACCTCACCTTGACCCAGCTGCAGCCACGAGCTCGCCACCAGAGCCTCACCGTGTCTCTCCCTCTCTAGCAGCTCATCGAGCGTCATGTTCATCAGCCGCTCATACCTTGAACGCAGTGGGGGCCTCTCGCTCTCGGGCAAGAAAATCTCCAGGGCAAAGGAGTAGCTCTTGAGCGTGTCATAGGCGAAATCAAGGCCGCTCCCCGGGCAGTCGCCCCCATTGAGAATGGCGGCTGGTCCGAAGGGCACCTTGACGGTGGCCGATGAGAGCTGCCTGAGCCAGGTGTGCATCTTCTGCGCGCCCCAGGAGAGGGCGGCGCTGCGCGAGAAGGCATACGGATGATAAAGTCCCATATTGCCGCTGCCAACACGCAGAGAGGGAGAGAGACACATGTAATGAAGCTCCCGCCTCCTCTCTCAGCCTCCCAACCTGTGAATGGTCGCCATTACTCTCGGCCTGAAGGTCGTCAGCACATCCCGAAACAGCCGCGTCTCAGCCTCGCTGAACGCGTTGGGGCCTCCCCATTCCACATCATTGCAACTGCCGTGTTCCCTCCAGTGGCTGTCCCAGTTGCGGTTCAAGTCCACCCGATTTGGGTTCGCCCGGATGCAGTAATCGCCTGTCTCCACTTTCTCCCGTGACCGTGGGTTAGAGTTGACCAAGATGCGGAAAGAGGTGGTCCGCAGTGCATCAGCCGCTTGTTGCAAAAGGGCCTGGGGCAGTGAGGCCGACGTGTCGTTGCAGAGGAGTCTCACGACAAAGAGGCCTGCACATCACATCACAGGCACCACCAGAGACAGTGAGGATGCCGCGGCATTGCCGCCAAGCACCGACACTTACATACCCATCTCGGACGATATCAGCTCCCTTGCATGTTCGCCGAAGAAGAGGAAAGCGCGATTTGGCGTGTCCTTGGCTGCGCTGATGTCCGCCACATCAATGACAAGATGATCATCAGCCCTCTGCTGATGCAGATTGAGATGTGGTCACGAGCCGTTGAGCCGCATGAGCTCTTGATGCAGCTGCGCTGCCGTGTGGTAGAAGGGCAGCCTTTGCAGAAGGGCGGCTGATGTCGCTGAGGAGCCATTCGATAAGTCGATGACGTCGGCCCGGGGATGTGCTTATGCAATGGCCTTTGTTGGGGCTGCAGGCTCGATGGCCATCCATGGGCGGCAAGTGTCCAAAGCAATGGTAAGAAGTGCCAAACGAACATGACAAGGGTTCCAAACCCCAAGGGTTCAACGGCGAAAAACGTTCGCCTTTCGCGGCGTTTTTCGACGGAAGGAGGGGATCCGAGAGAACCCACCCGATCACCTGTTCTCTGTTGTCTTGAAGTCCGTGGTTTCCCTCACACCAACGTTCCCGGTCACGCCGTCCACTATTTCCGCTTCACCCTCCAACTGGTTGAGAAGTCCGACGATCAGAGGACTCACCGTCTCGCATTCCACACCAGGGCACCTGTTTCGCAACGCTCAGCTCTGTTTGTTGGCTCCCCCCCTCCAGCTCAGCAATGTTCGGCAAGATCAAGCTCCCCAAGGCGGGCCGCTCGCGCAAGCAGCTGTTCGACGAGGGGGATGGCGACTTGGACTTCAACCCGGCCTCGATGCTCCCACCGGACCCCCCCACCCGCGGCGCGCCGCGATCCGCCCCTCCACCCTTCCGACAAGACTCCACCCAGAGCGAGCGGGACAGAGGCAGAAGCACGATATCAGGGGGGCCTGGCAGTGGAGGCAAGATTGACACCGCTGGGCTGGCAGCGAGGCTGGGACGCACGCCGTCGTCATCTGGTCGAGCGTCGTCGGCTGGCCCGCCTGCTGCTGCTGCTGCTGCTGAGGGCCGCACCCCGAGCAGACGTAAGCTGAAGAACGACAAGGGAGACGGGGGCGGCGAGGGGAGGGCCCGCAGCGAGGTGCGGCAGGAGGGCATGGACATGGCGATTGGAAAGGGCGGGGGCTTCGCGTCGACTCCCCCGCCACCCCGCTCGCCGCGGATGATGCAGGGGATGCAGACGAACAACTCGATGACGGCGCCGAGGCCACCGGTGCCCTTCAAACAGTCGGCACAGTCGCCTCCCATGCGGCCACAGCAGCAAGGGGCACAGGGCGGGCATGGGGGGGCTGCAGGTGGGTCGTTCTGGAGTACGATGGCTGCTGGTCCTGATGACGGACAACAAATTGTCGTCTCCCCCGTCGCTCAGCCACAGCAGCAGCCACCGCAGCAGCCACAACAGCAGCCACCGGCACAGCAGCAGTGGCGCCCTGACAGCAAGGGGCAGCAGCAAGTCACGATGCAGCCCCAGCAGCAGCAACAGCAGCAGGTGCACCCAATGTACGCCACGACTCAGCCCAGCGCAAGACAGCAGCAGCAGCAGCAATATCACCCACAGAAGGCGCTGGAGCCCTTCACCTCGTCAGTCAACAAAATGGCTACGGCCGACATGGTACAGTGGGAGCAGTTGGCACCCCAGCGGCCGGTGCAGCAGCAACAGCAGCAGAGACCACCACATCACACCCAACCACAGCAGACGGCGTATGGTGGCCAGTGGCAGCAACCAGGAGTCCAAGGACAGCCGCAACCGCCCTCCCAGCACCAGATGATGCCGCAGCAACCTCAGCAGACAGGTAGCGGGACAAGGAAATGTCAGCGTGCATCCCATGTCCTCTCTCCATTTGTGTGTGTGTGTGTCGTGTTCTTAGGCGCTGGTCGTTACGCGGCCCAGTACCACACGACACAGGCGATGCCGTCACACCTGCAGCAACCACAGCAACAGCCGCCATTCTATGCCCACCAACAGCAGCAGCAACAGCAGCCCCCAAACCGTCCTCCTCAGCCAATGCCCTCACCCCATCAGCAGCATCAACAGCAGCAGCAGCAGCAGCAACCGGCACCAACGCGTTCCTACGGTCAGGCGAGTCTCGACGACGTGCTGTACGGCGGGCAGGCCCCCCCGCAGCAGCCCACATACGCACCACAGATGCAGGTGACCCCCCCTCAGCGGCGCCCCCCCTCGCCGCAGAGCAAGCAGCTGGAGGATCTACTCGACCTGGGGGACGAGCTAGCTAGCGGCCCAGCCCCTCCGCCTCTTCCCGCGTCTGCCCCGGCATCTGCACCGGCCGTGTCGTCATATCCTTCAAAGTCGCCGCCGCTCTCTCCGGTGCTCATGCCTCAGCCGACGGCGACGCCACCGCCCTCGCAGCGAGACACGTCACCGTGGTCGGCACTCAGCCAGTACCCGGCCACACCACCGGTGTCTTTGGCGAACACGCCGCAGACACACACGCCTTCCAGCACACCGGGGCTGCCGGTCAACCAGTGGGGCCAGCATGGATCGTTTCAACAACAGCAGCAGCGACAGCAGCAGCAGCTCCAGTGGTCAGGTGTGACTCATGGGGGCGTGCAGGACAAGGTTCAGGGAGGGCTATGGAGCACTCAGATGCCGCAGCAGCTTCAGCAAGGTGGGTCTCTTGATGATTTTCTGTGTGTGTGACGACCACTCCCCAACCGCAATACGCATGTGTCTGTCGTGGTTTTGTCTGTTGATCTCAGGTGCGTTTGGTCAGGCCGTCACCCCGACGCACGGCCAGCAGAGTCAGTTCAGCCCACCCCAGCAGCCCAGCGAGCCATCTGAACACCAGCAACGTTCCAAGAGTGTTTTCCATCAGATCTACCATACGCAGCCGGGGCCCAGTCAGCAGCAGCAGCAGCAGCAGGCCCCTGCCCCCTCTCCCCCCCAGCAGCAGCAGCAGCAGGCGCCCACTCCACCCTACACGCCATCTCCTGCCGCACAGGAGCAGCACCCGCAACTCGGCGGCTTTGTGCAGCCACAACAACAGCAGCACCAGCACCAGCAGCAGCACCAGCATCCCGCGATATCCCCTCGCGGCACATATGGGCAACCAGGGCCGCCCCCTGCATTCACCGTGACACCTCCCGCAACCGAACAACAACGCCCCTCGTCAGGTGGCGGTGTGGGCGAGTGGGAGGGCATGCCACTGGGCGACTTCGACATGCCCCCCTCCATGACGGTCAGCATCGACATATCACCGGCAGACACCTACACCATGGCCACCTCCTCCACATCCCCCCACGGCACCATGGCGTCGTCGAGCGGCGGTGGAGGGCAGATGACGCGCGACACCTTGTGGTCCACCACCAGCGGCCTCAGTGGGGGGCAGACCAGCACCAGCCAAATGGGCAGTCAGGAGACCGCTCTCTCGGCCTTCGGCCACTATCCCCAACACCAGCAGCACCAGCAGCACCAGCAGCAGCCGTCGTCGGGCGTGCTGCCGCCCTTCCATTCGCAGCCACCGTCGCGTGGGCACCTCACACCGTCAAGCGCATCGTCACAGATGGGCAGCATGCCCCCGTCTCCCGTGCCGCAGGAGGCAGCCGCGATGGGCAACATTCCAGCACCGGCACCAGCACCAGCACCTGTTCCGCCCGTCATGCTGCAGTCGATGCAGCAGCCACAGCCACAACTGGTGAGGGATGACCCTTTTGCCGAGGCGGACGCTTTCAACCCCTCCCTGTCCAAGGGGCACACCCCGAGATCGGGAGGGCAGATGGGGCAGTCGCCGCAGATGGGCTACCAGCAGCCAATGGGGATTGTTGATGAGAAGGCGGCGGCTCATGCGTTCAGCGATCTGACGAGCATGCTGATGGGGCAGGGGCAGGGGCAGGGCCGCCAGCAGCAGGTTGCGCCGCAGGTATCGACTCAAGAGATCTGTCATGCTCATGGTTGTACGAGTGTGGCTTCTTCCTGGTTCAGAATAAGTCGTTTGTGTCACTCCAGCAGCAGCATTTGCAGTCACAGCCAGGTGGCAGCACACCGCCTCAAATGCAGCCCTTCCCCCCACTGCCACCACACCAGGTGACAAAGATGAAAGGACAACAAAAAAACAAACGTCACTCCTTCTCTGTCTTTTATCAGGGGGGCGGTGGTGGTATGGCACACCAGCACCATGAGCAGAAGCAGCAGATGCAGCCACAACAGATACCATTCGGATTTCCCCAACAACACGCGCACCAGCAACAGCAACAGGCCCCTCCCATGCAGCAGAGCGGCCTGTACCAGACGGTGCCGACGGCCGCCGCCCACCTGCAGTTGCCGCAGCAGCAGATGGCCACCACCAGTCTCAGCAGCAGTCTCAGCAGCAGCCTCAGTACCCCTATGTTCGGCCAAAAGGGGACTGGCCACACGCACGCAGCTGACCCCCAGGGCATGCAGGAAGCCCTCGCACACCATACACAGGTGGGTCAGACCACACACCAGACCAGGTGACAGAGAAAACATTGTGCGCCACTCCTCTCTCTCCCTGTCTGTGTGTGGTGCAGGCATCAGCGGATCGTTCAGCGGCATTTTTGACCGCTCAGCTGGCGTCGCTGCGGCTGCCTACCCGAGAAGAGGCCGATCAGGCCTTTCAGAACCTCCTGTCTGGAGGAGGAGGCGCGGACAACAAGCCTCCTCCTCCCGCCATGCCGACCGCCCAGCCATTTGCACCCGCGGTGCGCGCCAATCAACGCACCGCCCCCAACCAACGGGCACACACACCATGGGCTCCCTCCTCCGTGTCCCGTGTGTGTATGTGTGTGTGTGTGCAGGGTTCTCAGGTGATGGCTAAGGCGGCTGGCGTGGGTGCGGTGATGTCTCATCAGGACAGTCTCTCGCCCGGCGTGGCCATGAGCCGCCAGACGGGGCTGGGGCCATACGGCCAGCAGCAGGTGGTCCACCACCCTCAGCAGCAGCAGCAGCAGCAGCAGCAGCCTGGGGCTATGCACGGGTTCGGACAGCAGCCGCAGCCGCAGCAGCCGCAGCAGGGGTGAGAAGGACAGCCTGACGAGTTCGCGTGTGCATTGATGTGTTGCGCTGTTTGTGTGCACTGCAGTGGGTTTGCGCAAGGGTTTTCTCAGCAGCCGGCAGCAGGACAGCAGCAAGCAGCACAGCAGCAGCAGCAGCACCATACACAAGGAGGCCACGGTCATGGCCTTCTGTGAGTGAGTCCGCTTCCGTCGTTTCTCTCTCTCTTTCTTCCGCCTTTTGGCGACCTTGTGCGTGCGAGTGGCGTGAAGTGGTGTGGGCGAACACAGCTGAGATGAAGGGCACGGGTGTGTGTGAGGGAGGGATGGCTCAACTTCTTGAGTGGCTGGCTGCCGATGGCCATTCGTTCCTTCTCTTACTTTGTATGGGTGATGGGACACACACACAGAGAGAGAGAGGCCAATTCGTTTGCTTTCGCGCACTATACTCCATCCACCACACACATGCTCACACACCTGACCTGCACACCCACACTCTTACGTAAATTAGTCAGCAGTCTGTCTGTTTTCCCGCGCACCCGTCTGTTTTTCGCTACCCTTGCTACACCACACATCCACACCCACACGCATACCCTGGCTGGCTGGCTGGCTGGCTGACTGACACGATGCACGCACACACGCGAGAAGGGGTGCGCCTTTCCTTCCAGGCCTGTCTGTTTGCTGTGCGTTTCTTTTTCGTGTTGCTGCGTATTGCTTGCGACCGATGGGTGGGATGGATTGACACGTCAGGCACGTCAGGCACGTCAGACACGTCAGACACACTGTCACTCACGTCAATCAAGGCTACACGACTATGCCGGTCATCGGCTTGAGGAAGTGGGAGGGGTGGTGCTCGTCGCCCAGCTCTATGCGCAGCAGAGGGGGCAACCTGACACACACACACACACACACAGGGACACACACCCCGACACACAGTGCGCAGGCTGGCACATGAGTGAGCCAGCCGTCTTGACGCACCTGTTGTCGAGTGGTCTGGGTGGCAAGTGGTAGTCCTCCCCCATTACAAGGTGCCACAAGAACTCAAACACAAAACAATGAGACGACCTGACCACCCCCCGCCATCCCGCCATCACACACCCCACACACACAAGAACAGACACAGTGAACAAATCATCTCATCTAGACAGCCAGCCCCCCACAGCCCACCCCACCTGTCCGGCAGTCCTTTCTCGACGCATGTGTCTCGTATGGACCCGTCCACCATGGTGGCCATGTGCCGATAGAAGGAGGGGGGCCGCTGCGTCAGCCGCTCCCTCGACACCACAAACTGCGCGCAGCAGTAGGTGCTCAGGATCTTATCCTTATCCGGCGGCTTGTCGAACAAGACCCTGCTCAGAACGAACATAACATGCCCACCATCACCATTGAATGCAGTCAGGTCAGCGTGTCCCAACCAGTGCTTGCCTACTCAAAGGTGGACTCCATGCAGGGCGTGACCGTCTCAAGGTGCCTGACACAACACACACAACACATCCAATCCACCTCCGGGCACCTCCCCACACACATCCACTCGTTCGCACCTGTGTGTGTTGAGGTGAAAGAACGGCACCTCCCAGGTCCCCTGCTGCATGGCCGCCAGCACACTCGCCAGCAGCGCAACCCTCAAATGATTCGGCGCGTCGCCCTGCAGCATGACCAAGTAGTCACTCAACGGAAACATCCCGCCCCCGTCCCTCTCCCCCTCCCCCCCTCCCAGCACACTATTGATGTGCGTCAGGTAGGCCGTGCACTCGTCGCCCCGCACAGTGCCGTCCGAGAGGGGGATGACTGTGAGCGATGCCACGTGCTGGCGGAGGTCTGAGAGGAGGGTGGTGTTGAGGCCGTAGGTGGCGAGGTTGGCCGGGGGTGGCTCGGTGGGAGAGATTGGTATGGGGGCGGAGGACGGCCTCCTGCATCACACAGCACAGCACAGCACAGCCATCCATGGGAGGGAGAGCTGTGGGCAAGGTCTCTCTCTCTCTCTCTGCTGCATGTGTGGTTTGGTTTTTAGCCACCCTTCTGGTGCGCCGTGGTCGGTGCTGGTGCTGCACTTGGCGTACAGGTAGATGTGGCTCTCCACCGGCCACCTCGTGAAGTCCATCGCATGACTCGCCAGCCACTCCAGCCCCTCCATGCAATGGCACACCACCACAGACACCGAAGCCGACCTCTGCCCTTTGCTCCTTCTCTCGTCAATCAGCCTCTCCACCCTCTCCACAGCCTCTCTCAGCGGCCACACGCGCACCAGCACATCCTGGTGCTCCACAGACACCTCCCTCTCCCTCAGCAGCCGCAAGCCCTCCGCATACACACCGGCAACAACGTCCAGCGGCTCGGTCAGCAGCAGCGCCTCGGCAGCCAGCAGGTGCGCAAACACTATCAGCCCGGGACACTCGGCCACGAACTGAGAGCGGAAGTCTGGCGGGATGCGCAGGAGAAAGAAGGCCCCGCGGATGGGCGGCGGGCTGGTCTGTGTGGTGGCATGTGTGCCATGTGTATGTGTGGCGTAGAAGGCTTTGATCTTGGCTTGGAAGGCCGCCGCGTTGAGGCGGAACTCGTAGCACTGCTCGTCCACACACCAGGCCAGACTGTACTCGGAGAAGCACTGATGCGCACCGATCGGCCAGGCGTGGATGAGCCACAGACAGACGAGAGATAACCAGATCCACTGCTCCATTCGCCAGATCTCTCCCAGCCGGCCAGAAAACCCGGCCACACCTGCGAGCTCAGAATGATTTGAAGGGTGCGAACTGTAGAGGTTGCCGTCAGCAGACTGTTCCCTTTTATCTCGACAGAATAATCGCACCACTGTGAGAGACTCCGTCCTTCTCGAGGCGCGTCAGTCCAGCGAGTAGCATCGCACATCGGCCTAGCATCGGCCAAGGCGCAGGCGGCGGTCCATCTGTCTGTGTGTGCGCGTGAGTATGTCGGTCTCGCCGTCGGCTCGGCTCAATCGTCTCCTCGACGGCGACGATGGGGCGGAAGACACTGAGATGACTGAAGGTACGACGTCGGTAGTCGCTAGGACTCACGTGTGTTGGCTGGTGCATCTCTCGGTGCTGTGGTGTGGTGTGCCGACTGTCAGGTGAGAATGAGGCGCTGGAGAAGCAGGAGGAGGAGGCAGAGAGCCACCCGGTGAAGTACGAGAACTTCGACGACCGCACGCTCGCCGTCCTCAACTCACTCAACAGAGAAAACATATTCAAAGGCACGGCAGGAGGCACACGAACCACACGAACCACACGAACCACACGACACACAGACACCCACACATCGTGTCTGTCTTTCCTTCCTCCCTCTCAGTGCTGGATGGCGTGGTGGGGGGCGAGCAGGGCAAGGCGGTCCTCGCACAGACCCTCAAAGACGTGGCGGGAGACCTGCTGCAGCAATACGAACGGGTCAGTCCAGTCAGCACCTCACCTGAGCTCATCTGACCTGAGCCAATCCCACCTGAGGATGACGATACAATATATCTCTTGATTGATCTATAACCAGGCATCGGCCGAGCAGTACAACACGCTGGAGACCGGCGGGACTGGCGGCGCCTCGGCGTCTGCGTCTGCCATGGTCAACAGGCAGCCGTCGTCGTCGGACAAAATGGACGTGTCGGTGGAGCCCTCAGAGAGCGGCGATAAGGACGGCGGCCGACACGAGGAGGCGGACGAAGAAGTCGATGGGCTCGAGGGAGAAAGTCAGTCAGCGAGATAGATTACCCATAGTGTCTGTGTGTGTGGTGGGTGGACGGAAGTGTGTGTGTGTGTGTGTGCAGCTGAGTTGGAGCAGAAGTTCCGCAAGGATCCCAACATCTTCATGAGGAAGGCGAGATACGTGCCGCTCAGACTCACATACGACGGTATGTGCGGTGTGCAGCGGACGGACGGACACCATGCCGTCCGCAAACACACAGCTGCTCTGGGGCCATGTGTATCATCACGGGTGTGTATCATCGCGCGCGCGTGTGTGTGTGTGTGTGCAGAGCGTAGTCTGTTGCGTCTGTTGGAGAGTGCCTTAGAGGTGTCCGAGTACACTGACAAAGTCGACGTCTTCACCGGCGGCAACAAAGCCAGACTGTACCCCAACACACACACACACACCACCACCACCATGGCCTCACTCGTTGATGGCTTCATGTGTGCGTGTTGTGTCTGTCATGTGCAGCATGGCGGTCCAGATCCGTCAGATCTGCTCCATCCTGTGTGGGCTGGTGGTGGCGCACAACTACGAGATCGGCCAGGCGCTCATCAAAGACAGAGAATTCGCCGACAACGCCGTAAGAACGAACAACAAGACGAAATGCCACAGCCACCGGCCACCGACAGACTGTGTGTATGTGTGTGTGTGTGTGTGTGATGGATCCCTTCCCTTCAACATCAGGATTTTTTCAAGATAGTGTTTGAGATCGGCCGGCGTTACAAGATCCTCAATCCAGAGAGGATGCGCGGATCCTACGGCAAGCTGCTCTTCCTACTACAGGACAGGTGGGTGCCGACGCCAAACAGCCAAAACAACCAGCCGCTGGATGTTCCCACGTCTGTGTGTGTGGTGTGTGGTGTCTGGTGTCTGCAGTGTGAAGCCTGACGTGCGCGAGCTGCTGGGGTTTTCGCCGGTGGCTGACGAGGTGGTCACCGTCTACAAGGTGGGTGTGTGTGGTGTGGTGGGTATGGTCACCTCACACGGACATGCACGGATGGATGGATGTGCAGGTGTTGGAGCACAAGAAGAATGGCCTGGCGCTGCTCAAGGACCCGCTGCTGTGCAAGGCTACCATGGGTGGGTCTGCCTGCAGTGGATGGAGTGGCCACACAAGGACGGCAGCCAGCCAGCCAGCCAGCCAAGACGTGCCGGCGAAAGGATATGATCCCATGTGTCCCTTTCTCTCCTCTCTGTTGCCTTGATTCAGAGATCCTGCCCGAGGGCAAGTCACGCGCACAGATCCAGAGGGAGATAAGAACCAAAGAGGTGCGTGCGCAGGAAGACAGACAGCCGCCATGACATGACCACGTCCAATGACGAAATTGTGTGTGTGTGTGTGTGTGTGTGCGTGTTGTCTCTGTGTCCAGGACGCCCAGAAGGCGCTGATCCGCAAGTACGCCTCGCGCAACGTCACGAGACAGGCCCAGAGGGGCGGCAGGTTCTTCACTCTCAGCCTAGGTACACAAACCGACCACCGGCACACGGCGCACACACAAACCACTGGCGCATCCGTGTGTGTGTGTGTATGTGTGTGTGTAGGGTTATTTGAAGTGACCAAGGGGACGCACCCGGGCGGTTCTGACACGGACAGCGACGATGAGGACAAAGACAGAAATGCACCGCTCCTGCCTGATGACATCGAACAGGTGCGCTGCGCATCGGCAGCCATCCATCCATCCATCTGTGTGTGTGTGGTATATGTGTGTGTGTGTAGTGCATCTACTCGTTGGGCGACCACAACAGCCACCTGCGGTTCAACCGCTACCCCTGCGACAAGATGATCAAATACCTCAAGGACCACTTCAGCCCTGACGAATATGTCAGACACACACACAGACAGACAGACAGGAACTCGCCCACCTTATCCACCGGTCGATGGACCATGCATGTGTGTGTGCGTGTGTGTGTGTGTGTAGGAGGATCACTATTCCCTGGCCATCTCAGCCGGCCGTGGCGGCGCGCGCCTCTCCCACTCGCACAAGCGGCAGTACACCTACGTCCTGCAGTCGCTCGAGCTGTGGAGAGACGTCCTGCACTTCGTAATTAATAACCAGCCACCCCTCAGACACACACACCACGGCCCCTGGGCATCATCCATCCATCAATTCAGCCCCTCCCTGTGTGTGCGTGAGTGTGTGTGCAGCTGTTTGAGTTGTGGCATCGCACCGAGAAGGATTTGCTGAACCCCAATAACCCCTACAGGCTGCGCGACACCGGCCAGGGGCTCAACAGAGTCCAGAGCGCACCGAACGTGTCAGACGCCGTTCACAGGATCATCAAGTATGTAGGCCAAGCAGCTGTCAGCTGCCCTTGGCTGCCTGCGTACGCTCTGTGTGTGTTTGTGTGTGTGTGTGTGCAGTCGTGTGCAGAATCGTGTTGGCGGTTGGGTGGGGTCGTCAGTGGTGCACCTGGGCGACCACAACGTTCCCAACGCCCTCGTGTTTATCGACAAGTACATCCAGGTGCGTCCCTCAGTATAAGCGACCACACACACACACACACACAGCAAACACGCGTGTGTCTGTGCTGTGTGGTGTGTATCGTGTCAGGTGCCGCGCATCCTGAGCCCGGTGGTGCTGTGCCTCGACAAAATCGACGAAGTCTACACGCAGCAAGACGGTAGGTACGGTACCCACATCAAGTCAAGGGCAGCACACACGCGCCAGCCATCACGCCACCGTTGATGCGGTGTGGTGTGTGTGTGTCTCGGATGAGTGCAGGTCTGAAGAGCTACATCGACTCGACCTTCGGCGGCCCCACCAAGCTCAAGAAGCTCATCCTCTGCGACTTCTTCAGACACGCATTCGACGGCAGCGGAGCCGACAACTTCTTCGACGCAGGTCGGTCAGGCGCCCTCTCCCCCTTACTCGTTGTCCCCTGTCCCTCATCAAGGCGCATGTGTGGCTGGGCGTGTGTGTGTGCGTGTGTGTGTGTGTGTATGTGTGTCAGGTTCGTGCATCGACGGACGGCTGACGTCGGCATGGAACTGGTGTTCGAAGGTCGAGAAGAAGTCCTACTTCCCCGTGTTCCTGCTCACGGGCTTCACGGGATTCGACGGACGATTCTGAAGCCACACACTTATCGGTGTGTGTGGGGGGCGGG
>CDMY01000198.1:26751-62052 GCA_001179505.1 Vitrella brassicaformis
TGCGTGTGTGCGTTGCGATGCAGCGGGCGGGCGCATCCGTTAATTACTTACAGGGTGACACACATGTGGTAGCGGGGCCGGCTCTCTCTCTCTGTCTTTCTGGTGGGTGGTGGGTGAGGTGGACTGGTGTAGCGTGTGCAGGGAGGATGTGTGTAAGGGTGCATGTGGAATACTCTCTCACTCACTGGATGTCGGTACTGTACGTTGGTGTGATTTTCATGAATTACTCGCTCCGTCCCTTACCGTCCAGAGTCCACACACGCTGGGCCCTCCACACATGCAACGGGTTCACGACACGAACAGCCCACAAAGAGAAGCCTCACAAGGTTGCTGGGAGGAGCCGCTGCTCAGCCTGTGTATGCAAACGACAGCACACAGGCATACACACACACACACGTGCGCCTCTCTATGTATCCTCTTACCAGTCTGAAGTATCGCATGGCGTTGAGGGTCTGCCGATTGGCGTCACCCACAGCCTCACTGAAGCCGTCCACAGCCTGATACCAACACACACACACACACACAGAGAGACACACACATGGACACCCATGGCCGGGTATCAGGCCTGCCCCCACTTGGACATCACACCCTGTTGAGCTGTTCTCTTGCGGCCTTGTAGTCGCCGGCGTGCAGGAAGAGCAGCCCCAGGGTGCATCTTGCCTCGGCGGTGGGCGCGGTCATGTCGCCGAATCGCTTGCCGCGGTGCTCGCTGATGTGCCGCAAGATCTCGGCCGCCTCCTCCATCTCAACCTCACTCACCAGAGCGTCGCTCTCTGCACACAACAAACACACACTCCGGCTGTGGGCTGGGCTCCTTCCCTGTCTGTCTGTCTCTATGTCTGTGTTGCCGACTTACCGGGTCTCTCCGCGCCCCTCTCCCCTCTGTCTTCTTCGCCCTTTCCCCTCAGCATTATCTTCTCGACGTCGTCGCCCGTCTCCCTCTCCAGCTCCTCGACTATGTCCCTCTCTACCGCAGCTGCAGCACCCTGGGTGTGGTCCTCCTGGGTGGGCGAGGGGGCGGGGGCAGGGAGTGCCTTGTTCAGCCACTTGTTGTAGATCTGCAGCACCTTGTTGTATAAGGCGTGTGCACGGTCCAGCTGAAAGAGAGACAGAGATGAGGCAGGGAGGGGGGGATACAGGAGGGGTGCGTGTTGGTGCCTCTCCCCACTTGTTGGTGTGACTGGAAGACCCGCGCCATGTGGAAGTAGGATGGCGCAGTGCGGACGGACTGCGGCCCGAACTCACAAGCGGAGTAGTAGATATCGCTCGCGAACGCCTCCAGGGACTCGTTGTACCGCTGCTGAGCTGCATACAGCCGCCCGAAGTTCCGCTGCAGATTGCTCATCAGAGCAGGCCCCGCCTCTGGGTGCTTGACCAGGCTCCAGTTGGCGAGAGAGAGGAACTCTTCGGCAACCTTCAACCGACGCAGACCTGCCCACCAACACACAGACACACACACACACATCCGTGCAGACGCATTGTGCCTTCCTTGATTCTTATCACCAAGATTGGCTTCGGCGAGGAGGAGGTACGAAGGCACCAGTTCCAGGGCCTCGCTGCCGTAGGTCGCGATGGCCAGCTTGAGGGAGTGGAGGGCCCCCGGCACGGCGAGCTGATAGTTGCCCTGCACCAGGAACTTCTGCGCCGTCTCCGTGCACAAGTCCAAGACCTCTTTCTGAACACACACACGAAGCACGACACATGACAACACAGGATGCGAACGAACTTGATGGCTTCGTTCTTCGTTCTCACTCTGATTGCTCTGAGTTCCTTCTCCCTCTTTTGTCTTTCCTCCTCCGAGCCAATCATCTTGGGTTTGCTCCGCAGCAAAGTCAGGTCCTGACCGATGAGGTGCAAGATGCCCCGCCAATCCTGCTCGAAATGCTCCGGAGTGCTGCACACATAGCAACAAGGGGGCACAATGGCGTCCATCAAGGCCTTCCCGGTGTCCCACTGTCCCGGTGCGTGTGTGTTACCAGTAGTAGGTTGGCACATCCTTGCACTGGAGCGATGCGGGTCTGCCGCAGAGTTCGCATTCCAAGCGGATGGTCTCGCCCTTTGGACGGGCCAGCAGGTTCACCGGAATGGCTGACATTTCCCCGTCTTCGGCGGAACGGCCCCCCGCGCCCCCAGCTCTACGATCGAACTCATTGCAATCATGACCTGAACTCCTGCGGTTTGATTGAATACGCAGGGTGACTCGGTAGGTGAGTAGACGGCAAATTCGATGGGGGGCCTTCTACATGTGGTGAGATTCATTCCACGTAAAAATCTGGATAGGGACAATTTGCCAAGAAGGCTTCGCGTGTTTCAAGAAGGAGACACCCTTCTGCCTTCCAGCCGCACACAGCCAGCATGGCATGAGGACGAAGAAGAGCAAGCCATTGCACGAAACAGAGACACCGAGCTCAATGGATGAGTGTCAGCACACACCTCTTTCTCCCTGCAGCCAACAAACGAGAAACGCACGCACGCAGCGCATGGCGTGGTGTTGGGGCGATGGACGGGGCTGGGGTGTTCTCATCGGATGAGTGAGCGTGCCCTTTGTGCATAGGCATATGTGGATAGATTCATGGAGGCGATTTGGACAAGCGAGTGCATGGATGCCATCTGTCAATTATCTCTCCTCGGATGCAAAAAAAAAACGCACGCAGCGCATTCATCATCATTCTTCGCAGCGCTCGTGTGATGCCCACTTTGGCCGAAAGCCTTCGTGTTTTCTCACATCGGCTTGGTTCCCTTCTTGTCCAGGGTCGACCACCCCGGGTCGATACAATGGTGACACACAGGGATCCTACACCTGAACGAACAAATCGAATGAACCTGAACAAACAAATCGAATGCACGACAGTCTGCGCATCTTCTTGTCAACGGGCCATTACCAGATGAACGCCGAGATGGATGTTGGGTGCTGCACATGAGTTTGGGTTGGAACGCTTCAGACAAATATAAAATGTAGACAGCGATAGTTCATCGCCACCTCTGTCTGCGTCGAGGCGGCTGCGCTATGTTGTTTGGGGCGGGGGGTGCTGAAATCAGCCACGGAAGGCCGAGGAGCTACATCATACACACACATAGGTGCAGCATTGCCGAGGTGGCGAACATTTATGTGTGTAGTCCCAATGCTCACTTACCTCTTGTGCTGTGCTGTGCCCGTGGTAAAGCTGTAGAATGAAGTAGATGAGCTCCCCGGACGGCTGGTACGGCATGAACGACGCCAGCATGGCCGCCACAGACTGTGGTGTCTGCAAAGCGCGAAAATAGGAAAGAGAGAGAAGTGTGTGACGTATGCGTGTGTCTTCATCTATCTGTGTGCGTACGTACCGTGAGTGTGGCGATGCGCTCGATGGTCTGTGGGTCGGCCCCCAACGCCGTCAACAGCACCTTTCCTGGTCGATACACACGCACAGAAGGCAAAGCAAAAGGCATGCGTCCTGCCTGCCTGCAGGTGTCCTCCCTCGTGTGTGGTGCAAGCAGCCCATCTACCTGTCTTGCGGAGGTCATCCGCTGCTCCCGAGCCCTGCAGACAGACCATTGAACACACACAAAAACGGCAATAACATGTCCCTCCACCCAGGCTCTTTCCCTCATTGCAACCTTACCGAGGAATCGTCATAGTCTAGGTGGTCCAGGTCGATCAAGACCGCCCTGGCCTTGAGGACCATGACGTTGTTAGCCTTGACGTCGCCGTGTGAGAGCCTGCGGTGGTGGAGGAAGCCGAGCGCCTTCGTAGCCGGCCTGAACGGAACCAAGGGAGGGAGAGAAGCAGGTGAGGCTGTTGATGCGTGTGATGACGAGTAGATGAGGCATCTCAACCGACCGGCACCTGATGACGCACACAACACAGGAAGGACCACACACAAAGAAGCCGCCTTCACCTCTCTCCCTCTCCCTCCCTCCCTCCCTCTCTCTCTGATACGATGCGCGCGTACATGAGGGTGCCTCGCGGGATTTCTGCAGTGTTGTTGTACCCCTCACAGAAGTCGTGGAACGTCCGGGTCGCCACCGCGTGATCGTGTATTTTGGCTGCGATGAGGTACACGTCGCCCACCCGCTCCACCTCCGATGGGTGACGGCACAGTAGTGTCATGTCATATCTAAAGCCAGCCTGCACACGTCCGCACATCCACACACACACACACACACACACGTCTGGCGCAAGGTGTCACGGATGACACACTTGGCGCCGGCCTCCGTCTGACAAGCCAGCTCCCCCACGGTCGTCCCTGTAGACACGTACACAGACGCAGGAGAAAGCGGATGGGATGGATGAGTGCTGTGTATGCTATGCGATGCGTGTCTGACGAGACGTACCCCTCAGGAGCTCCATGACGTACACTGTCCGCCCTCCGACGTTGAAGGAGAAGTAGTAGCGGGGCAGGTGCAGACAGTGTCGGAGTCCTTGCTCGCAATACATGCGATACGTGTGGCGGGCGTACTCCTGACATGCCGTGCCGCATAGGCACACAGACAGACAGACAGACAGGCAGAGACAAGCCGTTTAAAGATGGCAGATCTGTGTGTTCTCTCTCTGTGCGTCTCGCACACGTACCCCCCCGGCAGACATGTTCGGGTCGAGGACTTTGACCGCATACTGCCCCGCCCGCCACACAGACCCCTGGCCGCCGAAGCCGAGCTCTTGTCGGCCTTGAGGCCGTACCGGTAATAAGGGTACTCCTGCACACAAACGACACAGCAGCAGCTGGTGAGCCGATTGCTGCCTTGTTGCTGTGATCTGCCTTGCTTACGGCCACTGCCCTCTCGCCCACGTCGTTCTGCTACTTCTGCGGTGCAGACAGACAGACAGACAGACAAACAGAGAGACAGGGAATGATGTGATGGACACAAACGGAGACGGAAGACCACACATGAAGGGCGTGTGTGCCTGACTGATCCCATGCAGCCATGTCACGCAGTGCAGCCCAGCTCACCCGCTCCACCTCCTTGTACTTCCTCCTCGTGGCGATAACCTCCTCCATCCTTTCCGGCTGGTGCTGCCACCTGCGCCAACGGGCCGCCTCGTCGGCCGCGATGGCCTCCTCGAGGGACGGCAGGGGCTCAAAGGCATCGGGATCTTTGTTTATTGGCGCATAGCAAAGCACCTTTTCCATTGCGCTGCTCATCGTGCTCCTGAAAGAACAGACATGGGAATTCTGTGTGTGTGTGCGGCGGTGGCACAGGCTGACGAGTGTCATGTGCATGTGTCAACCGACCGACCTGCTCGAGGGATGTATGATGATGTCGTCGTGCATCCCTCGGTACTCGCTGCAGAGCTGTGTCAGTGTGTTGTTGTCAATACCCACACGGGAGACCGTTGCAGGCAGCCCCGCCTCTGTCCAATCCACCCATCCACAGCGCCACGCCGACGGGTGGTCGTGCACCTTCAGACGCACCGCCTTGGCAAGCTGCCCTACCACCGGACACACACAAGAGAACAACGCAACCAATGTGCGGGGATGGTCATCCGGCTTCCTGGCTGCCTCTTCTCTCTGCTCACCTGATCTCGCATCAGCTTTACTATGACACGCCGGGCCGATTGCTTGCTTCCCGAGAGCCGCTCCGAAATCTGAGGACGACCCACACGTCTACGATATCGAATTTGCTCAGCCATCCTGAACGTCAGCACAGGGGTTCGTGTGCGTATCCGTCGATGGATGATGGATGAGCGGCTGGCTCTCACCTGTGTGTGAACCGCAGTGGTGCCGGCAGAAGGAGCCACAAGTTTGTAATCGCCGATGCAGCGGAAGCAAAGGAAATACCGCGGATATAAGATGTAGACAGCAATTGGAGCTCCCTCCGCTCTGCACGATTCTATCATGAGGAACGCAATGATAGCATGCTCGGAGGCATGTTCTGATGTGTCACTCGCCGTGCTGGGGCCAGGGGGGCACTCTCGAAGATGAGACACGATGAACCGACATGGGCGCGCAAGGTTTGGTCGGTCAACGGGCGATAAAGGCCGCTGCAGCGGGAGGAGGCGGGGTGGCAGGCGGGCCATGGACGATGGGGCTGGGACGTCGGAATGGCGGGCTGCACGACGGGCACTGCACAGATGACGACATAACAACACGAAGAAACAAACACAATGAGAACATCCTCCGCTGATTGTGCGGCTGTTGTTGTCTTGCGTTGTGTTGTGATCGGTTGCTCCCCGTGCTGGTACGGCATGTGCTGTGCCCCTTGTGGCCGCACATAGATGTCTGTCGGGGCGGCAGTCTCCTTTGGCGGCGGAGGCGGGGGCGATTTGATGGTAGTGCTGGTACGGCATGTGCTGTGCCCCTTGTGGCCGCACATAGATGTCTGTCGGGGCGGCAGTCTCCTTTGGCGGCGGAGGCGGGGGCGATTTGATGGTACTGGGGGGTGCCGATTTCAGCCATGGGTGGCCGAGGAGCTGCGAGCAGAGACGAACAACACCGACATGAGGGCGCATGGCCGATTGATTGTGTGTTTGTTTGTGTCTTGCTCACCTCTTTTGTCGTAGAATTCCCGTGGAACAGCTTGTGAATGAAGTCGGTGAGCTCCTCGGGGGGCTGGTGCAGCAGCTGGGACGCCAGGATCGAAGACACCTCAGATGGTGTCTGAACAAGCAGAGACGCAGCCACGCCCTGGTTGTGTCGCTGATAGGCTGTGTGCGATGATTGCCTGGCTTACGATTAGATCGGCGATGTACGCCGCAATGTGCTCCTGTATTCCTAGCGCCGCCAGCAGCACCTCCCCTGAGCGAGAGAGACGAGACAGACAGAGCAAAACGATATGATGCCTGCGGGTTGGCTGTGTGTGTGTCTCGTCCGTGCCGGTCTTCTGCACGTCCTACACTGCCCCCGAGGCCTGCCGTCAACCCAGCAGCACACAGCAGACATGCATGGATGGTGGTCGGATTGTGCTATCCCCCCACCTAACTTACCGACACATCATCGATGTCCAGGTGGTCCAGGTCGATGAGCACCGCACGGTCGTCACACACGATGATGTTGTCGGCCTTGACGTCACCGTGGAAGTGTCGCGAACAACACGCTTGGCGCCGGCCTCCCCCAGGCGGCCAAAATTCCACACGGTGCGCTCTGTACAAATGGACACATAGAGTCAGAAGGGGGATGAGAATGTATGCTTGTGGTGCGGTGCGGTGCGGTGCGGTCAAGTGCGTTTCTCACCCTGGAGGAACTCCATTACGTACACTGTCCGCCCGCAGGTGTTGAATGAGAAGTAGTGCCGGGCGATGTGCGGACAGTGCTGGAGTCCTCGTTGCCGGTACATGGAGAAGGTGGGCCGGGCGTACATCTGCAGAAACATTAACAGCATGACACGCACAGGGGTGTGTGCATGATCTGTTCTTATATATCTGTGTGGTATGCGTACCCCTCCCAGTGAGTGGTCCGCTTCAAGGACCTTGATGGCGTAATCCCCTGCCCGACACACCTTCCCTTGCCGCCCGCTGCCCAACGCGCCCTCCTTCCTTAGGCCGTATCTGTAGAACAGATACTCCTGCAGAGCGGAGACAAACAGGCAGGCAGGCAGACAGACAGAATCTGCTGTGGCGGCGTAGCTCCGTCTTTGAAGACCTACCTCCGCGCTCCTCGCGGCCGCCTGCGCCTCCCAATCCTGCAATGACACACACAGAGAGAGAAGGTACCACCAGTGAGACCATGCAGCTGGAGAGTCTGACGGCATGAGTCTTTCTACTAGAGTTTAGCAGAAAGACTGACCTGCTCCGCCGACTTGAGCTGGTGACGGGCGGTGAGGACCTCCTTCAGCTCCTCTGCCGTGTCGTTGTCAATGGCGGCCCTGATCATCGCCTCCTCCTCGGCGACGAACTCTTCAAGAGACGGCAGCGGCGAGAACTGATCCTCATCTTTCTTGATGGGCGCATAGACGTGGATTCTCTCCATGGCGCCTGTCATTCTGCCGTCTGGCGGAGCCTACATCGCCCCCAGTTCCAAGTCATGTGCTGGGTGCTGTCACTTCTGGTGGCAAAGCCAATCTGTCCGCGGATTCGGACTGCGGTGAGCTCTTTGACACGTCCGTCGAATATAAAATGTAGACAACGATGTCTGGAAGAAGAAAGAAAAGAAAATATGTTAGTCGTGGACCTCTCTTTCTCACCTTTGTCTCCTTCCTTCCCTCCATCTGTCGGCAATGTCTCTTCCCCCCCACCCTGCGGGCCTTCCTTTCGTCTTGAAACGGAACTCACGAGGGACCGCATTGTGGCGCAGACAGGCTAACGGGCGAGAATGGGCGGCGGCGGGAGGAGGAATGGCCGGTGGCCGCGGGGCAGCAACAAGGGCGGCATCATGGCGGGGGCGAATGGCCACACTGGCGGGCGATATGGCGGTGGGGGCGGTGCGACATGGGCTGTCAAGAAAAAGGAGAGAATCAATGGCAATAAGCTGGATGAGTTGTGTCTTTTGTCCGCTCACCGATAGGAACTCGTTGGGGCGGTGGTGGCGGCAGCCGATACACGGGCGGCACATACGTCGGGCCTGTCAAGGCAAAGACCCCATACAGTGTCAGAGATCAGGTTCCCTTATTGCAATGGATCTCAGTTGTGTCTCTCCTCCACTCACCGGCAGCGGCAGCAGCTGGTGCTTGTGGTGGGGAGGTGGTGAGCCACGGGTGGCGGAGGGCCTGCACAACCGAAGGAGCGAGGGACATACAGGCGACACACAGCACACAAGACGTCCACGAATCTGACAGGGAGAAGTGTCCTTGTTTCTTCCCTGGCTAACTGACCTCCTCAGCGCTCATGCCCTTGAGAAGCCCTTCGATGAAGTCCACCAGGTCGGTGGACGGGGCGAAGGGCAGCAGGGCCCGGCGGATGGCCTCCTCCGTCGGCTGCATTCCAATGGGGGGTAAAGCAGAGAGGGAAGCCGTTAGGCTGAATGCCCGTCTGTGACGATCATTTCATTGGTCCTCTCGTACCGTGGAAGCGGCGATCTGCGAAGCCTTGGCATGGTCAACCCCAGCCATCCGCAGCAATGTGACCACTGCCAGATAGCAGCGACAGAGACAAAGAGAGAGATACGACAATCCCAAATGCCCATCGGTCATGGGAACCTACCCGTATCAAACATGTCTCTCCTCGCCCCCTCGCCCTTCTGCACGCCAAAAGCACACACAACACACAGGAAGACCAATCAGCCAGAAAGCCAGAAAGCCATCGATCGATCGATGGTCTCACCTTGTCCTCATCCATGTAATCCAGATCGATCAGCACAGTCGACCCGTCTCGGCGCTTTATCAAATTTTCTGGTTTGACGTCGAGGTGGGCGAGCCGGCGGCGGTGGAGGAAGGAGAGAGCGTGAAGGAGGTCGCTGGCGACGGCCCTCACGTCTCCCTCTCCCAGGCTGCCGCACAGCTCCCACACACCCCGGCCTGCACACATACACAGACACACACATCGGTGGATGCATGTCTCGGCTCGTGTCGCTCTTTCGCCTACCTTCAACGTGTTCCATGATAATGCAGCTGCGGCTGCTCCTTGTGACCGCGAAATCCCCCACTAGCCGCACGATATTGGGGCAAAGGGCGAGGCCCTTCTCGATGTATCGGCGGTATGTGGGCTTGTGGTGGAACTGATGAGACACAAGCAACAAAGTAAGCAAGGATATGTCGACGAGAGGAGATGTGCAAGTGATGCCTACCCCGCCGATGGAGTGCTCCGTGTCGAGCACCTTTGCCACCTTGCCCCCCTCGAGCCGCCACAAATCGGCTTGGCCGCCCTCCCCCAACTTGCCCAGCACACGTAGCCCATACAAATCATGCAAGACGCCCTGCAGACATCAGAGAGCAAGCAATGAGAGACAGACCAATGAGTCTGCGCAGCCTGCCGGGTCACTCACTGACCTCCACGTCCCTCTTCCACACCTTGATGTCCCATTCCTGCAGACAGACCGACAGACAGACGGAGACAGCATGTGAGACAGGAGTATCCTGACGTGCGTGTCTGCCGGTCAGTGTATATCTCTCACCCTCTTGGCCAACTCGTTCTGCTTCATGGCCTCCACCACCCCCTGGGCCTCCTCCATGGTGTCGCCGTCGTCCAGGCAGACTCGGAGGGTCTTCTCCTCCAGTTGGCGGACGAAGTCCGCAGGAGGCTCCAGGGGCAGCGGCGGGTGCACTCGAGTGTGCATCTTAGCGGCGGCGCTCATCATTTTCTTTGGCTTTTGCGAGATTCCCCCAGTCTGCACGCAGAGGTATTGCCAAGTGTTTGTTGGAAGCTGGCGGTCTCTCGTTGTTGCGTTACTGCATACCTCAGCGCCAGATGGATTCGCGGCAACCTTTGTTCCACGTCCGTCAAATATAAAATGTAGACAACGATGTGACGACCTGTCGCTCGCCCTGAACGACAATGGACAATGCAGACACAAGGCAGATGACCGCACATGATGTGAACAGACCCCTCGCCCAATACTTCTGTAGGCCGTCGTCAGTGGGACCCATGTGCACCAGCTCCCCTTCTGCTCCACTCCGAACGGTACCGCGCGATGCTGCCCACACACAGGAAAGCACAGTACGTGATCTGTCCAGTCATCCATCCATCCATCCTCGGCTGCTGACTTACCGGGTCATTGATGAAGTCGGCCAAGCCCACCTGCGCATCTGCGACGGTCCAGAGGGGAAAGAGCACATCAGAAGCTCTCTGCGCCAACCTGACAGCGCCTGAAGTCGCCGACGCGCACTGAGCTTCTCTTCAATGCGTCGTTTCTCGCGTCCTTTCAGTCACCCCTGATAAAGCGTCTAGACACATGCAAGCCCTCGCCAGCTACATCTACTGTCCGTTTCTTAGTCACCCTGACAACGCCACACAGACAGAGGCACACACATTTTAGTGTAGTGTGGTGTGCGCGTCATTTGGTCCCCCGTTCACCTTGTCGTCGTCGTGGAGGTCTCTGTTGCTGCTGCTGCTGTAAGTGTTGTCCTCGCTAGTCTTGTCCTGACCGGACCCGCCCTCTCCCAACCGTAGGTCATGAGGCAGTGACAAAGGTGGCCCCTGTGACGGTCGATCTACACACGCGTCGCAGAGTGCACACCCACAGGCATTGATGTACTCCAGGGCCACTTACACACGCTCCGGCGCATGTGCATCGTTAGGTTAGGTATGTTAGGCCCCTGGAACGTCCCCTGCCTGTAGCGGTCCTGCGCCTCTGAAGGAAGCCAAGACACACACACACACACACACACAGAGAGAGAGAAAGAGATCCACGAATGATGCGGCACTCCCATATGCGCACATCCACACACTTCCCCTCCCACGACATTCTCTCCATTTGCTCGCACTGAGGCTGGGGCCGCAGGGGAGACGTGGGCGTCACCTCGGACGGCCGCTGTTTCATCCGCGCCTGATTGATGGACAATGCAGGCAAAAATCAAACCACATTGCGTGCCATGTGCAGAAGGGCCCTTTCCCCGTGTGCATCTCCTGTGCCAGCGTACCTGAGACTCTTCTCGCGACGGTATGGGGATGGGTGGAAACTTCGGATACGACCCAACTGCACCACGCACACACACACACACACACCAACAACCCACATTCACTCATATACAGACGTACACAGCTGTGCATTCTTCTACTCACACACGGGGAGGGTCTTGTTGACGAAGTTCACCGAGTCCGGGGAACGCTGAAACGAGTCTGCACAGAGAGGACATGTATGTGTGGGAATGGAAGCTCTCACAGTCATGGTGCCCCGTGTGTTTTGGCGCGAATGGTGTCTTACGCCTAGGCGGCTGCCTGTACACGGCCATTGTGGGGTAGCAGGGAACGTACGCGATTGCAGCGCACACACAAACAAGGAAGGCATCCAGGTGTACACATATACACGAGTGTGGTCTGTCTGTCTATCTGTCTGTGTGTGAACTTACACGCTGCCGGAGGTGGAGGCGGCGGCATCAGATTGGCACCGCCAGCAGGAGGCGCGTTCACCACCACAGGGGCCGGCCGCACCGGCGTCACACCCGGGTTGCCGGCAGGATGATGCACAAAGACAGGAGGCTGAACGGGCCTCCGGGTGCACGAGGCCGCACGTTGAGTTAGGGATGCTGCCCCACAGAGGGCGGAGGCTGCTGCATCGAGAACCTGAGAGGCTGAGGCCCTGGCCGACCAGCAGCGGCCACATTCGACACCGACGGCCCAGCAACCTGAAGGACAGACAGCAAACACACGCGTACACACACAAACGTGATGAATGGGCGGATGCATACTGTGATGGCCGGCGCTTTGGGTCGCTCAGGTGTCCCAAACGTCGGAGGTACCTGCGCGCCAGAGGGAAGAGAGGGAGAAGGCAATCAAGTGCCCTCAGGTTGATACCATACGTGTGTGGGTGGGTGGGAGCAGTGTGCAATGGGCGTACTGGAATTTTGTAATATGGTGAGTGCGGTCGAGGAACCGATGACGGAACTGGCGGCGTCGCAGTCGGGGGCGACCAGTGCTGAAAGCAAGACGGAGGAGACAAGAGAGTGTCGTGTGGACGGATGGATGGATGGATGGATGGGTGTGGATGTAGATGTGTACCAGTCGGGGCGCAGGCGGCGAGCGGTCCACCTGAGGGAACAGGCGGGGAGGCTGTGTGCCGGTCTGCACACGCACACACACCAGCAGCACACATGCGGCAATGCACCAGCTGCAGGAAGCAACCGGTATGTATGCATCACTTACACATGTGATGTGCGGGCGCCCGCGTTGAGAAGTCCACGACGTGTGGATCGACCAGATCTCCTTGGTCGTACAGCTGCAGGGCGGCTGAAGGCAGCCAGCACACACACAGAGAGAGGACTTGAGTGTGTGTGGATGGATGCACACACAAAGGCACATGCGCATGCGCACGCCCACATTCTTACCTTGAAAACCCACCACAGGCATTTGGTTGTATTCCTCTCGTGGCCGCAACGCACGGGGCGACGTCTCGAGTTCCGATGGCCTCTGCTTGACCTGGGCCTGATTAACCGACATGGCAGGCAACGAGCAGACCACAGCGATTGCGCGTGTGTAGAGGGACTGTCCTTTCCCATGTGCACGTGGACCGCCGAGTCCTCCCGTGGCTGAATGGGGACGGCAGGATAAGTCGGATAATACGCAACTGCACCACACAGCACGAAGGCAAGGAAAGCATCCAGGCTTTGGCTCACATACAGGTGTCGCATGTCTGTCTGTCTGTCGGTCTGTCTGTGCGTACATCGGTTGCCTCAAATGGGTTGGCCATGCTGACGTGCGCGTCAACACCAAACTCAATGAGGCAGTCACCCACCTCACCCACGTGAAGAGAATTGCGTCGAGAAAAAGAGACGGGTAGAAAAAGAAAAAGCCGCTGGTTCATCTGCACGCACAAACACGGCAACAGGAGGCATCTGAACACACCCATGGCAACGAAATGCACCATGTAATCATCCCTACAAATCATCCACACACCACACCATCACCGCACCCAAGGAACATGACTCACGAGGCCACACTCATATATACTCACCTGTTCGACGTCGGTTCAGGCGAAGAAGGCGCGTGCGCACTCTGCAGACGCCAGGGAGACGCCAGCCGCTCCACAGAAGGCAGGGCACCACCAAACGAGGCCTGGCCCGGGGCACGGCGGTGGTCGAAGAAAAAAGTGGCGGACGACATTCTGACGAGTTGGGAGGGGTAGAGGAGGACGCAGCGGACAACACAAGCCAACAACCAGTCAAAAAGAAAGGGAAACGGAGGAGATGTGGCTGAAAGAAGGCTGGAAAGCCGAATCCGGCAGAGAATCTGAAAAATGAATTCCAAAATTGTAAATCAGGGTTTGCGGGGTTAATTTCGTCTCTGTCTCCCGTCGCGAAAATCTCGCCGACTTCGACATGCAAAAACCTGCGGCCACAAAAGGGCGGCAGGACAGGAGGAAACACAAGGGTATAAGGGCACTTTGATCGTGTGAGAATCTGTAAGTTTTGACCGCTCACTTTTTCTGTGTAGAATGAACTGCTCTTTGATCTGAGTGAAAATGATATGAGTGAAGAGAGCATGACATTCAGATCGCAGCTTATCGATTTCCTCACCGCTGTGCAGGCTGCAATCGTTGCCATGGATAACAGAGCGGAGGAGGCAGCGGAAATCGCTCATACTTCAATGCATTAACTCAAAGGTCACAGACACAACACTTACTCCATTTGTCTCTGTCTGCCTATTTGCCAAACGACAGGGTCACAGACAGAGGCACACCGCAGTCCACTAGCAAATCGCACACACACACGGCCTTCAAATGGTCTCGTCTTCTCTTGTGGCCGTCTGCCGGTGAGCCAAGACGGACTCTGCAGAGAGAAACGACGCACAGCAGACAGTCACATGAATCGATGTATATGTGTCTGCGCACTGGTGTTCATTTGGATGAGTGAGGGGTAGTAATGGCCGTCAGTGCTCGGGTTGTTCGCCGGCAGGCCGAAAACGAAATCCTCATCTGAGCGATACACACACGTCAAGAGGCAGCTGCTGTTGCCATCAGCTCGCTGGTGTCGTAATGCCCATACCCTTGCTCAGCTGTGGGAAAGCTGCCTGGTTCTCGTTGGCCATCTGAATCGTGCTGCTGCCTGCACCGACACACACTTATCATGGGGGTTGTGACCGACTCCTTCGTGGCCATCGATGTGTATGTGTCTCGTGACCATTGGCAGCTGCAGCGCTGGTTTGGACGAGGGATGAGCCGCCTCCGACACACATGTGTGTGGTCACACACTGCATGAGGGGGTTGGGTGCGGCGTCCATGGCGGGCAGCAAACAGTCGGTCAGCTTGTCCTGGCTGCAGCACCCCGAGTCACCTGGACTGCCCTGGCCGACACAGTACACAAAGGCGAGACACGTACATGCTCTCAGCGGCGCTGTGTGGCGCCAGCTGCGTACAGATGAGGAGAAGGTGCCTCCCTGGAAGGCCGCACTTAGCGTCGCCTTGATCTGGAGCAGCTGATTGCGGCGACTCTCCTGAGCAAAGCATGCCACAGTCACATCTGCACCATCTATATATGGTGCGCTCCTGAAATATCTGACAATCTCGGCTTTGATGGCGTTCTGCTGGGCGGCGGCCTCTCTCTCGTGCTGTTGCTGCACGCAGTAAGACGCACGGAGGAGGGATGATGGGCTCGCCACCCGCTTTGCCCCCTACGGTGTCTCTTTGGATTTGGGCGAGGGCGTCGTGGCACCGCTGGATGGCCTTCCGCAGGTTGGCCTCCATCGTGGCCAAAGCCGACATCGTCAAAATCTCCTGCACGCATCCGACGGGAGGGCACCCATAGGAAGAGTTGTCTTGTGGTCCTTCCTCCCCTGCTTACGTGTGCATCAGTGGCGACTTTCCTCTGAGATGTGGCGAGAATCTTCTGGAGGTGCGCCACTGCAGCGTCGCAGCGGGCCGTGGCCTTGCGGAGAGCCGTCTCCGCACACAACAGCTGACGAACACACACAGAAGACTGATGCTTTGCCTGCCTGTCTGCCTGTCTGTCTGCTTGCTGGGGCTCTCACCGACCAGGTGCTTTTCGACGAGCGTCTGCACCTGATGCACTGCACCGTAGAGAGCAAATGACAGTAAGGCAAGGACGTATCCTTTCTCTCCGTTCTCTGCGTTCCTTACCGAGGTCGTAACTTCCTGGCTGCTGCATGGCCAGCATGGAGACGGCCGTCCCATTTCTGTCCGGTGCTCCTGCTGCTGGTGTCTGTCTGTGGGTCTCGAGCACGTGCAGGACGTCCTTGGCGGCATTGTGGGCCGACTCGTGGAGGAATGCGGGGTCGACACTGAGCCCCGACTGCTCCAGATGATTGCTCATCTCAGTGAAGGCCGACGAGAGGATGTCATGCGTTCTGTCGAAGTCATGGGCCAGGAGGGAGGCGGCTGATGACGCTGTGAGTAGGAGGAGGACAGCGGAGAGATGCTGCATGGTGAGAGAGAGAGGATGGACGGGATGACGGGCGGCACGCTGCTCAAGGGAGGCCGGGCTGGCTTGGAGGGGGATGAAACGGGATGGATGGGATGATGGGATGTGGGCGCAACGGCACGGAAGCGAGGGCAGAGACAAGTGACCGAAGCCCCCAGTCTGCCCCCGCCTGCATGTCGCGCATGCAAATCTCTAGACCTGTCATGCAACGCAGATCTCTGAGTCAGAATGCAGCGATGGGCAACGTCCCTCATCCGTTCCCCTCAATCACGTCACAAAAAGGCATGCATGTGCTCGCCGGAAAAAGACACCAAATGGTCAGTCAGTGATGCAGTCAGTCAGTCAGTTGCCTGACCGCAGGAATGAGCCCCTGATCATGTCGACTCCCTTCCGAATGAAGCTCCGTTCGTCCTCGTTCGACCGCCGCTGCTTCTTGCTGGCCTCCTGCGCCTTCTTCTCCTCCTTCTCTTGCTTGTACTTCCCCAGACGAGCAGAAAACAGCGCCTCGTTGTACATGGCAACTTCACACACAGTCGTACAAAGAGAGGTTTGTGACGCGCGAATGGATGTCGGTGGCTGAGTGTGATGTGCTGCCTACTAGGGCCAAGATGCCTCGAGTGCGCTGGGAGAGAAGGAATCCGAGAGCATACATGAGCATGGACAATCAATGGATGGATGGATTGGATGATTGGATGTGCGTGTGCGTATGGGTGCACATACCGAGGAGCATCGAGCTGGGTTTGAGGAAGCTGAGGCAGGGCTGGTAGGTCCCTGGGGGCTTCTGGCCAGCATCCGTGTGCCCAAGAATCGTCCCATGCTTCTCCTCGACATACCCTCGAGAAACTGACACCAAACGAACAAGGCAGCCAGCCAAAGATGAGTGCACGAATGGACCAACATGCACCGATGCCATCTCACCTGTCCTCTCCTTGCCCTGCCTCTTCTGGGCAGCTTCCTTCTTCTCAGCGGCGATCTTGTGCTGAAAGGACTCGTAGCACTCGCCCACCACACCGATGATCCTGTGCTTGATGGCGTCGTCGATGGGCTTCTTCGACGTGCAGATGAGCCACTGGTCGTGGTCCCCCTCCCCCCGGATGGCGAATGCGACGCTTCCCTTGAAGGCCCGTTTGAGGCTCTTGGCGATGCCCAGCTGGAAGTCCTTCCGGCGCTCTGACGGCACGCCATCGGCAGGCGGCAAATAGAGGCTCTCCTGATAGTTGCCGACGGGTGCGGGGAACTCCACTGGGCGTGTCAGCCTGCTGGCCAGTTCAGCTGCCTGCGCACGGATCTTGTGGTTATGGAATTCTTCGGCAAGCATCCTCAGGGGGTCGATGATGTTACTCTCCATCTGCAGCTCCGGCAGGATGAACTCTGCAAGGGCCTCCAGGATCGCCACAGCCGCAGTGACCGCGTGATCGCCGCCCCTGAGCCACGCCGGGATGTGCATCACTATCACGGGCAGCTGTCCGCGGATCTCCTGCACCGTTTGATGGAGCACGGCAGGGTCTCCGCATCGCTTGCTTTCGACGAGAGTGGCGACTCTCTCCTTGACCCACGCTATCCTCTCTTGCTCGGCCTGTTGGTCCGCATAGGAGGTCGAGGATGCACCCGGCATGGTCCCGCTGATGAGTCGCCTCACCGATCTTGACGTCAGCTCATCTTCGGGGATTTTTACTGGATTACCTCACGTGCTCCTGCTCCATGGCACGTGGCGAGAGGAGCGAGAGGACTTGATCACACTGCTCGGCCTCCGGGGCCGTGAAACTGCTCTATCCCGAGTCGGACACGTCATCCTTTCGCATTGCGTGTGTGTGTCCCCTCCATTGCATGGGAGGCGACACTCGGTATTGTGAGCGTGCGTGAAGCCTGCGTCGCCAAAGAAGGCCCCTTGCAAACAAATCTCGCAGCCCGACTCGTGACTCTCCGCAGCGATGAGGGGCATCCTGGATGTGGTATCTATACACACACAAGGGCAGGAGAAGGCGCACGCACATTTCGTTGTTGCTTGTGTGTTTCTGCCCGCAGCTTCCCCCACAGATGCTCGCGCAGATCACACCTTTGCTGCGCACGCTACTGAACGATGCGACCGAGATGCTGATGGGTGAAGAGCCTCAGCACCACACTGTCGAAGCGGTGAGCAGGGAGCGCACACTGAACCAAACAGATCTGCACTACCTTCGTCGTTCAGGACCTGTGGGACGATGCCTACACACAGCGCCTGCTGCGTGACTGCCTGTGCTCGGTGGGCGAGGAAATTGCGAATCGTATGCGTGGATGTTGCTTACGATAGTGTGTGCTGTGTGTTGCATGAATCAGATCGGCTACGAGCCGTGGGGAGAGGCAGCATCCCAACCCGGGTCCGACCCTTCCCACCTGGTGCTCACAAAGCTGGACTACCGGTGCGTTGCGTCAGTCAGAAGCTGCAATGGCCACCTCACTTGCCACACGTCAGGCCCTTGTTGTGCCTTCAGGTTCGTGGATGCTCAGCGGGCGATCGACGAGAAGGCCTCCCTGCACAACTACCCTGTCGAGCCCTCCCGCAGCACCACACAAGTCACCCCCGCCCTGTCCGTGGATATGCAGCAGCCCCCCAACGACCCGATGGACGACCAGGTGGACCAGGCAGAGATGACGGCCGGCCTCCAGCCAGAAATGGGAACCACAGAAGAGGACCAGCAGGGCGAGGGTGCTGGCAATGGTGCTGCTGCTGGTGACGGCCTCGTTCACGACACCGAGCCCGTGGAGGACGAAAATGCAAACGCTACGCGACGTACGCCGACAGCCGACGCCAAGACTCAGGAAGGAGAATACGGTGGTTGCCTGATGGTGTGTGTGTGTGTGTGTGTGCTGGGAGGTGTATAGACTGGGTGTGCAATAGCGGCGGCAAGGCCTACCGCGAGGAGCCGGCGAGCATGCGCGTCCTGCACGCAGCCCTCTTCAAGCTGCTCCTCGGCAACGTCGAGGGACGCATCAAGGTAACCGAATCAACCGCATCACACACAGACCCATTGCACGGTTGCGTGCATCGTCAGTGGCGGAAGCGAGAGCTGGTGGCGCAGCACCATCTCCACCAGGGGGTGGCGCAATACCGCTTCCATGTCAACACCAGGTAGCTGCGGGATGACAGAACACGATGAGGGAACTTGTCTCTGTCCATCTCATCTGTCTGCTTGCGTGTCAGGATCAGGTTCTCCAAGCGCAAGAAGAAAAGGGGACGATGGGGCTGGACAGTGCTGGTGCAGCACCGTGACACACAGGGGCTATCGGTGGGAAGAAGAAAACAGTCGAAGCGAACATGATATCATGCTATCATGCTTATGTATGTATGTGTGTTGCAGGAGTTTTCTCTGGACACGCCTGATTCCATCACGCGGGAGGACCTCCAGAGCGCCCTCAGTGAAGTGGAGGCCCTCATGGCCATGCCAGCATGCCACGAGTACGCAGAAACAACAGAGCAGTGAGCATCACTTGCTGAGTGTCTGGGCGATGGATGGATGGATGGATGGACGGATGGATGGCTTGATGGTCTGTGCAGGTGGTTGGAGGGCATTATCTACTTCGAGAGCAGGGGCAGCAGCAGCAACACGGCCATCCTGCTGCAGCGTCACAACATCGTCAACGCACCGGGCGAGTGGGTCAAGCAGGAAACGGTGCTCGCGACGGGAAACTTCGATCGTCTGGTCAGTGGCCGCCATGGATGGATGGCCTTTTGCCCATGTCTCCTGTCTTCCCTTCAGGATCGTCTGGTGCAGGTGCTTCAGGGGTGCGGCATCCGCGATTTGCACAAGAAGCGCCGCCCCATCGAGCGCTCCCCCAGCCCGCCATCCAAGCGACCTGCGCAGGAGGCCGAGGCCGCTGCACCGGTGGCCGGTGCAGAGAGTGGGGCTGCTGCATCGATCAAGGTCGAGGATGAGCATGACTGTGAGCATGAGATGACAAATGGGGCATGACACAGAGTGACGGCATGCATTTACTGTGGATGGAGGGGGAATCGTGTGTGAAGACGCTCAATGCTTGTTGCGTGTGCATACGTCTTTTATCGCTTTGCGCGTGTGTGGAGTGCAAGACTCTCGTGCTCAACTCGTTTATCCACATGACTGTTGCCTGTCGTGTCGGCAATTCCTTTGTGTCCTGGCCGCCCCCAGGAAGATCTCACCCTCTCTGGTCGGTCGATCCAAAGCATCAACCAACAGGTGCGGTGCGGCCGGCGATGTTGCCGTAGGACGGACGATATGATATGTACAGAGAGAAACCATTCTGTTATCTATCGTCATGCATTGCATCGGTGCACGAAACGTGGGTCCACTGGAACAACACAAACACACAGCCTAGCCACAAACCTCACTCCCTCCTTCATGCCGTCTGCTCAACGGGCACCGGCTCTCGACGATCAAAGCGGCCCACTCTGCGCTTCGTGCCGGGTTTCTCCGCAGCATCTGGTGGCGGTGGCGGGGGCCGTTGGGCCACCTCCAGCCCTAGCGATGAAGCGATCTGGTTGTACCGCTCGATCAGCCCTGGCTCGCTCAGACGAGTGCCCTCCAGCTGGTTGCCTGCCATGACACACCACAACACAACACAACACAACACAACCCAGACACACCTGTGCTGCCGTGTATGGTGCCCCCCTTTCTCCCTGAACGACGTACCTAGTGTGATCCAGTTCTTCCGCGTGTTGTGCATCCGGCCGAAGAGCTCTAGCTTGAGGCATTGCGGCGCCATGCGTTCGATGATGCGGTAGACCTCGTCCGGCTTGCGTGAGGTCTCGCGGACCTCCGAGAGGATGATGTCGCAGTCGATGTTGGTGTTGAGCCACGACGGATTGCCCTTTATGCCCACCAAACAGTGCTCCTGAACGATACGCACACAGAGGGACGGTAGATGTATTGTCTGATGTGGTTGTTGTGTCTTGGTGCCGGTGACTGACTGCCTGCCTGCCTGACCTTAGAGTGGTTGAGCCAGTGTCCCGTCCTGCCTGTCCTGATGATGCGCTGCAGCTGGTTGCATTTGACCCACAAGACCTCCTCCACACGACGGTATCCCCACAACTGAATGAAACACGACACATGAGGGAACGTATGTTGGCTGTTTGATGGATTGACGCCGTGCCGCCTGTCTCCCTTGTGTGTGTATGGACCTCCATGCAGTCTCTGCCCAGCTCCATGGCCCTCCCCGTCACCCACAGAAACAGCACGCCCTCACGCTGAATCTGATCCACCTGACGCCCACACAGACAGCCGACATACACACATGGTGGAGCCTGCAGGGCCCGGCCCCGTGTTTGTGTTGGTTACTTGACTTGGTTACCTACCCTCATTTCCTTCATTTCTTTGTCGGTCATGGTGCCGTATGGGAGGTCCATGTGGATGTCCCATGGGGGGTCGGCCATGATGACCTTGATCAAGTCGCCGAAGATCGAAAAGTCAAACTTGCTGCACACACAACGACGCACCCACACGGCCACAACAAACAGACAGAGGTGCCTGTGGGTGGAGACAGAGGACTATGCGTACCGAATGTCACATTTGATCCACTGAGGCTCCCACTCCTCGAGCTTGACCTCACTGATCGCACCGATGTCCCACTTTGTCGCCCTAGACAGCCCACACGCAACCAACAGAGGATACAAACATCAATCACATCAAACAATACGTGTGCACGTATTGTGTGCACACAAGCGAAAAGGCAGGCAGGCAGCGCAGCGTGCGAACACCACCCATGCCATGCAGTGCAGGTGTGTATCCTATGCTCCCATCCGTCCGTCCGTCAGGTCGGTCAACAGAGAGTGATGCTTTAGTTAGTGTATACGACGAGCCAGAGTCCCATTGGCAGCCAGCACGTATGTATGTCTGTCGTCCCATGGCCACCCCACCCCACCCACAGCCCTACTCTAGAGACGTACATGGTCTGCGAGAGTAGCTTCTGCCGCTGCTCGGGTGCCAGGTCCTGGTCGATCTCGTAGTGCACATACTTGCAGGTGTTCATGTGACGACACGAATCCAAATACGAACAGTCGCCCAGACTCACATCTGAGACACAACACACACACGAGACAGACACAGGTGTGAGCGACCAAAGAGAGTCAGTCTTTTCCGTGTGTTGATATGCGTTTGGATGACTTTCTTTGCGTACCGGTGTGTGGCAGTATGATCCGCCGGAAGTGGACCTTGTTGCAGGCGACGTGTGTCTTGTTGGCCCTGCAGCAGTCCTCTCTTGTGCCGTGGAAGCAGAACTGCAGCAGCTGAGACCCCTCCTTGTTCTGGAAGGTCTGCGCCTTGAGCGTCTGCTTGGCCGTGGGGGCCGCCAATAGCTCACGCAACTCGTTGCCCGTGTCCTGGATCTGCTTCACCTGCACACATACACACAGACAGATGGCATGGAGGGGGTGGTCCATGTGCACACGCCTTTGTGTGGTCATGGTGAGCGTGTGTGTACTTGCCTTTGCTGAGGGCGCGTTGAGCAGCGCATCGAGATCCATGGAATCGTCCCTGTCGGGAGCTGCACCAGGGATGGACGCCAAACCGTTGCCCTGAAACCGAGGCCGCTTCGCCATGGCCACACCACCTGACAGACAAAAACAGCACGCACTCGTGTGTCAGTCAAATCGTTCCATCCAGTCCTCACTGACTTCCTGCATCACTCGAGGCGCCCTTTGACACGGATGGCGACCGCGAGGGCTCCCTCCTCTTGACGCCAAGAAGCCTCCCATCCACCCTCTCTCCCTCCCGGCCCGACACAAACGCCTTGGCCACCCACTGACTCATCCGCCGCCTGTCCACACGCTTGAGCACCACACTGCCCTCCACACTGTCCATGTCCAGCACGCCCGACAGCTCACGCAGCCCTCCCCACTCGAGCAGCAGCCGCACAATGTCGTCATGCTTGATGACCCGCTGCGCCGCCACGTCCTTGCGGTACTGCTGGCGGATCTGGCGCATCAGGCTGCTCGACTCGATGGGCGGCGCGAACAGCCCATCCACACACAGGTAGTGCGCCAGCACACGCTTCAGCTCCTCCAGCGACCTCGGAGGCTCCTTGACCAAACCAATCGACACCTCTAGGAAGTCGCCGTCTTGCTCTGCGGCGGATGGAGTGGCTGCCAGCTGGCGTGAGGCTGACTCCAGGACCTCATCAGTGGGCGGTTGACGGCCGGGAGGATGGATGTCATGCGAGAAGGGCTGCGGGGGAGGGGCGGGAGCAGGACGAGATGGTCCTACTGGTGGTGCTGGTGGCGGCTGTGGCTGCGCGTTGACGGATGCAGGCTGACTCTGCCGCTCCTGCTCCTGCTGTTGCTGCTGCTGACGCTTCTGATACTTCTCCTTGAGTTTTGACATCATCTTCGGTCAACGACAATATATGGGAACGTTGATCACAAGCGTTCGACAAATCACGTCACCCCCTTTTGCCCCTTCTTCCAGCTAGTAAGCTCGCAATGGAGGTCGCCCCTCTGAATCGTCAAGCATTCCGCCAGCAGAACCCCACGACGCCTCAGTACCGTCGTCCGCATCGGCCTCATCACAGATCTTGGCATAGAACCTTCTCGTTGCCAACATGATGATCTCGCCATCAGGGAGGTTCAGCGGTTTCGCAAGATCCATGCCAGCAGCCGCAGCAGCCGCCACTGCTTCGCACCTGCCCATCTGCCCCACCCCAGCCCCTCCGCCCTTCGCCAGGGTCCGCAGCTTCGCCAGCCATGGATTCTCACTGCATGGGCGTGAGCGTGAGTTTCGGCAGCGAGGGGTGATGGCCAATGAGGTGTATCGGATGGTGGCCAAGGAGCCGCCTGATACGGATGAGTGGCGGCGGATGGCCAAGAGGATAGCTGAAGACTGTGAGCAGCTGACGGAGGAGGACCTCGCATACGTCATCGGTCAGCAGTGCAGAGGGAGATGCGATGCCACATACTATACGCGTCCACGTGATGTCATGTGCTGTATTGTATTGTATTGCAGAGTGTCTGAGTCGGCCGCCGAGTGAGCTGCTGTCCGACATCGGTGACCTGTACAGATCTCTCGAGGCCACTTTGATCAGTCGCATGGCGTCGTTCAAAAGCCACCAGCTGAAGCGCATCGTGGCATCCTATGCCCTGGTGGGTGTGCGGCTGCCAAAGCTGCTCGACGCCCTTGCCGACAGGGCGGCACGGACCGTCGAACAGATCTCTGGAGGCGAATACAGCTCTATGGCTGGAGGTAAGGGAGCTGCCGACTCGCGAATGCTCTCACACGCACTCAGGCGATCTATCTTCTCTTATATTCTTTGTCTTGTCCTTCTGTCTGTCTGTCAGCGTTTGCCCGCCTGAACCATCAGCATTTTGCTTTCTTCGATGCTATCGCGGATCGAGCCATCGCCGACGCGTCGGATGACGTCACCACTCCCTCCTCCGACTCCCCCCGGCTGTCGTCCATCGACATCACCCACCTCCTCTACGCACACGGCCACCTCAACATCCGCAACATGCGCCTCTTCAAGACGCTCGGCGAGGCCCTGCAGCAGCAACAGCAGCTGGCGGAGCTGACGACCGTCAATGCCGCCCTGGCGTTGAATGCGTGCGCAAGGGTCGGCCACTGTGACGCTGGGCTCTTCGATGGGGTCGCTGACAGGCTACTGGGCCAAGACGGTGAGTGAGGCAACGCAGACAGGAGAAAGATGACCCAGAAGCGGCATCACGGCGTCTGGGCGGATGTGTATTGGGTGTGTTAAAAAAAGGCACCAAGCCGATCTCCGCGGAGGACTTCGAGGCGCGTCATGTGGTGCTGATGCTGAACTCATTTAGTCGGTGCAACATGCGGCGGCCTGCCGTCTTCAAGCGGCTCACTGGCCTGCTACTCGACCCACCCCGTGTGCAGACGCTCTCGCCACAGCAGCTCGCTATTGCGGTAAGAATGGCATGGCAGACGGACGGACATGGGACGCCTTCGTGGGTTGTCGTTTGAGTCTGTGCAGGTTCATGCGTTGGCCAAGGTGGACGCGTTGCATCGGCCCTTTATGGAGGCCGTGGGCGTGAGGGCAACAGAATGTGCAGAGGAGTTCCAACAACGAGAGCTGGGTACGTCCACACGATGATCTGACTGACACCAACCCTGCACACCAATGCATTCTCATCTCTTTCTCGTGCTCTCCGTCCAGGCAACCTTCTGTGGGGTTTTGCGAAGCTGGGCTATCGCGATCGCCTCATGACTGCCGCCCTGTTGGCCGAGGTCAAGAAGCACGCCGAGAGCTTGGACGATATCACCACGGCCCAGGTGCTGGACGCCATGCGGCGGTTCGATTGGCGGGGCGACTATGTGCTCAACAACGCCCTCAGGGACAGGTTCTTGACCTCCATTGAGACCAGCGACAACCACAACCTCACACAGTCTGCTTGGTGGGGGAGGGAGGGGTGGCTGGGTGAGAGGCACCGATGTACACCCATGTCTGTCTGGCTGGCTGCAGGTGTTTGACGGAGCTGGATGCCTTTCCGCAGCACGACGGGACGATGGGTCGCGTGTTGAAGCGGCTGATGGCCCTGCAGGACGCCATGGCCACCAACAGCCACACATACATCAGGCAGCTCGTCAGGTCAGCGCCAGTGACCCACGCAAACACGAGTAAGGTACGTACGTGTATCTGTCTCTGGTGCAGGACCTTCCAGCTCAAGTACTCGCAGGACTTCGCCAAGCTGCCGCAGCCAGAGAAAGAGTGAGCAACACACACACACACACACACACCGGCGGGTACCCATGCGCCAATATTCTCTCCTGTGCGTGTGTGTTGGCTGTGTGACAGTTACGCCTTGTCGATGGTCAAGACTGAGCGTCTTCCCTGGTCTGCGCGCGAGAACAGAGGGATGACTAGCCGCTTGGTGGACACACACACGGCGGGGAGGGCAGCTATTGGCGAGCAGCAGAGTGCTGCTGCATCCGGTGTGCCGGCAGAATGAACTGGATGGGTGGTCTTGTGTCAGTCAATGCTTGGTCGGCGGGTCCGTTCTCTTCGTCCATTCTGAGGCGTCATGTGGTGCCTGTCACTGCCTGTCTGTTGGTCCACTCGAGAGGGCATTCATGTCTTGTCGAGTGTCCCAGCATCCTGGCCATGGCAGACACCACAGGGTGCTCAGCCATCCCCTATAGGATGTGATGACAGCTCTGTCGTCGGTCGCCTTGTCTCTGTGTGCGACGTGATGCATTAGGGTGTCCAACTGATTCAGGAGTCCGACATATGTGACGTTATGCGTTGATGTGAAGGCGTGGATGGGTCTGGTCTGTGTCGCAACGCATAAGCCAGCCAGACGTCCGACCTCGGAGGGAGGGAGGCAGTCAGCCAGCCATTTCATTTCGCCACACACACAAGCCAAGCTATCGTGTCACACATCCACGGCAAGCAGGCAGGGCAGGCGAGGGTGTGTCGCGCTCCTCTGCTGTATGCATGTATCACACGGAGAGAAGGGTCCCCTCCACAGGTAGGTATGTATGTATCTGTCGCTCCCTCCCTCCCTCCCTCCCTCCCCCCCTCCAATCAGCTAAGCTACATCTACTTGATGGCCCCCACCGGCCCCTCCAACGCAGCCTAGCCTGTCGATATCAGCCTTGTGCGTACCAGAACCCCTGACCACACCCCACAGACAGGCGCAAAGGAAGGCACACCCATGGTGGTTTGTGGTGTGGCAGATGTCGTGCATTCCTTCATTTCACCTGCTGGTAGCTAGGCGGAGACATCGCCCGCGGGCCGGGAGGGACGCCCACCGGTCCGTCTGCAGTGCACGGACCGCCCACACAGCAACGACAACACACATACACATGTGCACACCTAGGCAGCCCGGCGCACTTACACATGGGAGCTTGGTCGGGGAAATTGATTGACCGAGTTGGGGGCATCAGAGGAGAATACATTACCGTGCAGTGCAGTGCAGTGTGTCTGAATGATGGGCTTACGCATGTGCATATGCGGTGCTGGCTGGTACACGGGCGCAGCGGGGTAGTAGGGAACATACGCAACTGCAGCGCACACACAACCAGAGAGGCAAGCAAGGCATGCGGGCGGGCGCACACGCAGGTGTGCCCCCTTACGCTTACACTGGGCCGGTGGAGGAGCCAGAAACACATGCTCAGTCGGGCCACGGATGGGAACCTTCACGACAAACCAAACAGCACACACAAGACAGACACATAGGAAGGATGTGTCGTGTGTGTGGGCTGGGCGATGCGTCGATGATGAGTGGGAGGATGGATGGATGGCTGATGCGTACATTGGTTGTCCTGGGCCGGAGGATGCGTCTGACGGTGCGGAGAACCCCAGCCACCCCTGGCATATGGTGCAGGCCCCGTTCGTGTTGGTCTCGGGTCGTCTCGCGTGGGGAGCCTGCGTGACACGAGGGGCAACAAGGAGGGAAACAGTGCTTTTGGAGGCAGAATCGTACAACGCGCGGTCTGAATGCGTGGTCAGTGCCGTCATCCTGAAGGGAAAGACAGATTTATGGCAGGCACGCAACCCATAGAAACCCCTGTCTGTCTGCCATCTGCTGGCTCACCCATGACGCAATCGTGAGCCAGTAGTTGGGCGTGAACCAGTACTTCTGCTTCATCGTCCACAGCAGCTCCTGGGCGATCTTGAGGGCGGCATCAGAGCGGCGCATCTCCATCGGCACACTATACAGATGCAGGCCGCCGGGCTTGGTCGTCCGGACGTACACGACATCGCCCTTCCGCCTGACGCGAAAAGCGATGGAGAGCTATGCGCACAGAGAGGGAAGGCGCAGCCAAACCCATGATGCCCACCATCCATAGGCTAAGCCCATACTTACTTCTTCCGCGAGGAGGCTGGACAGGGCACGCTCTGCGGCACCACGATTGGCCGCTTCAATCTCCAAGGTCCACAGGACACTTGTGGGCAGTGCGACATCCCTCTTGTCCGGCTGAAACATGGCAAACAACTCCTCAAGGCTGATATGGCCCACCACTCCCCCGCCCCCGTTTACGTGGGGGCGTCTCGAAAGAGAGACTGCCAGGATGTATGTGCACGCCCGTGTTCACCCGCCCGTGCCCGTGCACCTGAGGAGATGTCCGCCCCTGCCCCTGGACCCGCCGGCCGACTTCATCCGGCAACAGGAGATGGCCGTCTACAACCACGCCCACGTCCACGCCCGCAGCGTTATGGGCAAGACGGATCCCGGCCGAGGCGAGGACGAGAGCCAAACTGGCGAAGGAGGGCGGCGCTATCGAGAGGGTGAGCCAGCCATCAGTGAGAGCTGTCGCAAGCCACCTCTCTTGAAGGATGTTGCGGAGTTCTAGTGAAGTTCTCCGTACCTTCTCCTGTTGTGTCTGCGTGGCTGCAGGGTTGGAAGCAGGGACCCGTCGGGGATAGGGATGTCGAGGTCAGTGGCCCTGCAGACAGGCAGACACGCAGGCAGCTGACCGCGCAGGTTTCACTGGTCTGTCTCTCATTGCGTGCTGTCTGCTGGTCGCTGTGTGCAGGGGGCGCTACATGATTTGTATTGGCTGCGTGTGGAGGGCAAGTTGGGGGGAGGCGGCCAAGGCCAGATATGGCGGCTCGAGGGGGGCAAGGTGGCGAAGGCTCTCGACACGGAGCACTCCATCGGCGGAGTAGGCATCACTTGCACTCCATCGCTCTTGATACGGGTAGGTTCCCATGACCGATGGACATTTGGGATTGTCGTATCTCTCTCTTTGTCTCCGTCGCTGCTATCTGGCAGTGGTCACATTGCTGCGGATGGCTGGGGTTGACCAAGCCAAGGCTTCGCAGATCGCCGCTTCCACGGTACGAGAGGACCAATGAAATATATCGTCACAGACGGGCATTCAGCCTAACGGCCTCCCTCTCTGCTTTGCCTCTCATTCCAATGCAGCCGACGTAGGAGTCCATCCGCCGGGCCCTGCTGCCCTTCAGTCCCCCTGCTGGCCTTGTCAGTTTCATCGCCGCCCTGTGCAATGGCGCATCCGCTGAGCAGGTCAGTCAGTCAACAGACACACAACTCCACCTTCCCATGCCTTGTCATTCCATCTCTTGGTCATGCAGGCCCTCAAGCATGAGTGGTTGACCCCACCACCGCCTGCTGCCATGCACATGCCCCGACCAGTCGCTGCCGGTGAGTGGGCAAGGGACACTACTCATCCAGTCTATTGCCATTGATTCTCTCCTGCCCTTCACAGCCCCACCACCGCCACCGCTCATCATGCCGCCTCCAGCACCACCTCCTGCCCCGCCACCCACCCCAATCCCGGCCCGCTGATGCCTGCCTGCAACCATGTCGTCCCTTGTGAGTTCCGCTTCCAAGAAGGGAAGGCCCGACGGACCGACACGGGCACAGGCAAGCTGAGGTGGCCGGGGAGGGGGAGGGGGAGGGACGCCAAGAGAGGACGGCGTGAGTTTGGAATGTTTGGTGGTTTGATCGAGTGGTTGAATCGTTGAAGAGAGTCGATGCGAAGCTTGAGGGGGAAAGGGTTGTTGCATGACGGATGATGAGAGATCCTGTCTGTCTGTTTGACTTGGGTGCCATGAATGGCTGTGAGACACTGACATTCCGTAATGGAAGAGCACAATCCCCAAGCACTGCGTCACACATCAATGTCCCTCATCTATCATCGGTCACTCAGCAGGAACGAAAAAGACACAAACGCCATTGATTCCTTAAGTCAGGAGACCCAACAATTCCACCAACCAACACACCCTCAGCTCCATTCGCTCGACCGGCCTTCATCAGGGGAGCCATGCTCGTCACGTCACTCGGCTTACGAACTCCAGATGCCGCGGCCGGGATGGTCTACGGCTCCTCGGGCTCTCTAAAGCAGCCGCAGCAGTCGGGGCAGTCGAGCAGCCACGCCCCGCATCTGCTCTCAGCGCACCGGTCGATGCGGTCGGCAAGCCCGATAGCAAAGCGGAGGGCGACGAACATGAGTGCGACCGCAAGGCAGACTCCCGACCAGAAGACACCGTGGAAAGTCTGACCGCTTGTCGCGAGTATGACGATGGCGATCGCCAGAAACAGAACTGCCATCCAGAGGTAAAAGCAGCCGACCCGCCTCTGTCAACACAGAATGAATGACGCACGCACACATCTCAAATGAAATGGCCATCCATCCCTGCCCCCCTGTCGCCTTACTTGTTTTCGTGCGGCATCGCTCTCGCGTAGTGCCGGTGGTTGTCCCAGCCCCTCCACGCCCGCCTCGACCCTTATGGAAGGCTGGCCCTCCCCGCCATGCCCAGGGAAGCTGTTAGCGTCGATTGTCACGTCGTCAGCTGTCAGATCTGGGTGATCCGGGAACTTGATCAGGGCCGCACTGTAGCCGTCAAGGACCGGAGCAAATGCAGCTTTGAGCAACCTTTGAAGCTCACTGCGAAGAATGCCACGCCTGAAGGATATCGATGTGCTGTTCGGAAGGTTCACAAGCCGCTGAAATGTCCGCTCATCTGGCCGGTTGTCGTAGAATCGGAGGCGGAACTCCAGCCGTATGCTCATCGCCTTCACGTTCACGTTCGCTGACGGCTGTCTGGTAGGGGAGATCTGCCGCCGCGTCACTCACTGCGGAAGAAATGGATGAATGATGGAAATGCTGAAGTGGCACGCGGTCAAATGAGGGTGGGATCTGCCGCACAGCTGTCCTCCACAACGCCCCTTTCAACTCTTCTCCTCAGCGATCGGCGTTTGTGCGAGCTCGAGTCGTAAGCAGCCAAGGAGGGCAAGGGTTGGGCAAGGAGGCTGTGAGCCAAAGGCCGCAAAGGAGAAAGCAGGGTCCCTCCAGCTGCCATCTTTCCTTCTGCAGCCCTTCCGAATTCCGCATTGCACCTCCTCCCCATCCCATCTGTGAGAGTCGACTCGGAGGCGTCCGTCAGCTGTGGCCTGCCTGCCGTGTGCGAGGTTGCTGGCTGGGTGCTGGCTGGCTGGCTGGCGAGTGAAGGAGGGGAGTGTGGTTGTTGCTCCCTGCCCGCGGTTCGTGACGGCGATGGCGGAGCCTCGCTTTGATCTGGAGCAGGAGACCAGCGCACTGCGCGAGGAATACTACAGCGTACGGAACCAACCACACTCCACACACGAAGGGAAGGATGCTATGCACGTGGCGACTTGGACATCTGCGTGTGTCTTGTGTTTGTGTGTTTTTGTGTATGTATGTGCAGCAAGCGCAGGCGTCCAACCCCTCCCCCCGGCTTCAGTTCGAGTATGCCTGCCTGCTCTCATGCAGCCCCAACAGAGAGGAGATCAGGGAGGCACTCGAACTCTTCAACGAACTGCTGGAGATCGGATTCGACAGGTGGGTGGGTATGAGATGGATGGGAGGTACTGTCACGTGCTGTGTTGTGTGTTGTGTGTTGTTGCGGTGCAGGCCTGATTGTTTGTACCAGATCAGTTTGGCCCACTTGAAGCTGGGCGAATATGCCCTGGCCAAAAGACGGGTCGAAATGCTCCTCAGAATAGTAAGCAAGCCGACCCAACAGAGCCAGGCTAACCACAGGAACACAAGGAGGACCATTGCGTTGTGGTGTTTTGCTTGATCAATCCAATCAGGATCCGAGGAATTTGTCAGCCCTCTCCCTCCACTCCCTCATCATGGACCGGACATCTCACGGTCAGTCAGCAGAAGAATATCGCATCCAACACACTCGCCTTCCATGGATGTCTGTGTGTGTGTTTGGCTGAGCAGACGGCATCGTGGGTACGATCATCATTTTGGCAGTGACGGCCGGGGTGGTCATTTATCTCATCCAGACATGGAGAAAGAAAATGCAACACTGACTCTCTCGCCCACTCGCCCACTCGCCCACTCGCCCACTCGCCCACTCGCCCACTCGCCCACTCGCTCGTGCATCCATGCACCCGTCCGTCCGTCCATCCGTGCGTGTCTGTGTGTGCATCCATGTGAGAGGGGAGAGCTGCAGACAGTGCATCAATGGGGGTAGGGAGGGGGTGACTGACTTACTGACTGACTGACTTCTGAGGGCCGTGCGTGAGTCACGAGTCCAGGCCACACACAGTCCCGACGAGGGACCGATTTGTATCATATCCTATGCTGCTATCGTACCAATCATATACCCTACCCATGGGAACAGAGGGAGGCGGGGAGGGGGAAGGGCTCTGCTGCACACGGGAGAGAGATCGTCCGTCTTGCATTGATTGCATCCACGTGCCTTGTCGCTATTTTTGAGGCTGGTGGAGGCTTCCTGACTGACTCACTCACTCACTCAGTCACCTGTCGACCTCTTTCTCGCCCCGTGTGTCTATCTGCGTTACTCATTCATTTTCTCTGCCAGCGTTGTTTGTCTTTTCTCGTTTTGCTGTCGATCTTGGATTCGTTCGCTATGTGGTGGTCTGCACGTTTGCGTGCTCCGTTGCCGCCGGTCAGCTTGATGTGCGGTGCTCAGTGGTCACTCGATCGCCGCAGATTGAGTCGAACAGCGGTAGCATGAAACGTGCATGGGCGGCCCATCCACGGAGCGGCCCCAGAGGATAATGCGTTTTACTGCGATACACACCATGATGGCTGTGCGAACTGTGTGCGCTGCACATCGGTCTGACGGCATTCCGTCTCCGCTGCTGTGTCATGGGGACAGTGAACGACACAAGTTTCACGAACCCCCTGGCGATGCAGTGTGGATGGGTTGCCGTCAGCCGAAGCAGGTGCTCACATGTGGGGGGGTGCGCTTCGGTCTCCCCTTTCCCACCTACCCGCCCCGTGATGTCGTTCGTTTCTTTGTCGGTCCGTGTCGCGTCTGGGTGTCTTCTTTTCGCCCTCTCCTTGTCTCTGAGTGTGTGAGCCGTTCGTTCATGCAGCACAGGGTCGGGTTGGCCGCTCTTCCCCTCCCTCTTACATTCCTACATCCGCGTGTCTGTCTTGTCATGCTTCTTGGCTCTTTGTCTACATGTCCCTCCCTCTGTCTGTCTGTCGAGTGTGTGGCTTGCCTGCCTGCAATGGATGGATGGATGGATGAGTGGCTGCCTGGATGGCTGTAGTGTAGTTGTATACAGACAGACATACGGACTTGCACATGAGTGAGTGACTGCGTGTGCGTGTGTGGGGCACGCCACGCATGATGAACATTCGGACGGACACATTTATAACCCCTCTGTGTGTGCCGCCCGCGTATGGGAGACGGGCAGCACAAGTAAACACCACGCGCGCACAACATACACATGCACACGCACACACGTGTCTGGCTACCCGAATGAGCACAGTCTGAGTAGCATCATCAGCTGCCGCGTCATCTCAGCAAACCGGGCCGTCTGGGGGGAGTCCAGCCGCAGCCGCATCGCGTCAGCTATCTTGCCCGCCTCCTACACACACACACATCCACACACACCACCGACCCCCACAATCATTGCCACTCCATCCACTCGTGTGTCGCCCACCTACCTACCTCTAGTGTCAGCCTGAGCGAGGCGTGCGTGACGCTGCCCTCAGGGATGGTGCACGCGTCCGCCGACTCCTCCTCAGACTCAACCGCACACGCCAGACTGACCAAAAGCGGACCAGACTTGTGGTCGGTGGGGTGGATGGGTGTCTGTTAGCCATTTGTGTGTGGAAACCTGGATTTGTTGTGCCAAAACATGACCGGCGTCCAGTCGGTCTCAAAGTCGAGGTCATTGGCGTCAAAGTCCTCGTGGTAGACGTTGTCGTGCACCCGGACCAGGAGTGTGTCGCTTTGAGTCTTCTTGTTGTGTCTCGAGCTGGCGATGTCGAAGCAGCATGCGATGCCGCTCAGGTCCCAGTAGGCCTTGGCCTCCACTCCCACATCCTTGACGCTCACGTGGCCATTCCTCGGCTGCCCCGGGCCGCTGTCCCCTTCATGTGAGCCGTCCACTGTCTCTCCCCCACCCTCGGCCCCGTTGACAGCATCCTTGGACTGCTCTGGCTGCTGCTCCTGCTGCTGGTTGTTGCCATTCTTTTCCTTTGCGGCAGGGGATGTCTCGTCTTCTGCGTCCTCGTGGTCGCCCTCGGCCTCCCCCTCTTTGCTCTCATTCTCGCCATTCTCCGTGTGTGTGGGGCGCGAGAGGCGGCGTGCAAGCAGCTCGGCGTCATGGTCATTCGGCAGACAGTTGATGCCACAACTGAGATGGAGACGCAGACAGACAGACCGACAGACAGACAGTCTGTCGGCCCGTAGGTATCTCTCCCACTTGCGCAGCTGCAGCAGTAGGTCCGCCGGGGAGAGGATCTGTTCCCTCAGGGCCGCCAGCTCAGGTCTGTCGGGGCCTTCCAGCTGCACACCGTCCTGATGACATAAAGGGCAAAATGGATACAAATCTGTGTGGGTTCGTTCAAGTCAGGTTGGCTTACTTCTGTGATGGCGAACGCGATGAGAAAGTCAGGGCCCTGGAGGAGCAGCTGTGCTGATGTGGCTGACCGAGCCTTGATCTGCCACCAACTGTTTGATGGATACATACACACACACACACACACACACTGCCGTCAGAAAGGAGTGTCGAGCAGTGCCGACCTGTAGGGCAGGTCGAGGGTGCGGTCCTGCGTCAGCGCAAAGGACGCCAACCTGCATCGTATCGCACCAATTGGGGAGGGAGGGTGCGCAGCACACCTCTTGTGCTGTGTGTGTGTTATGCTATGCGTGCCTGAGTGAGAAGAATGAGCATTTCCGCGTGCTTTCATCGAATGCGATCTCCCCTATGTTGTCGTCGCACCACGTCAACGCCTGACTGTCCCACAACTGAACCTGAACACAACCCAGAACGGTCTCGTCACAAGCTTATGCAGTCAGCACTTGCATCAGTCAGTCTTCTTGCCCACGAACGTTTGGCTCCCTGACGATGACGTTGCTGGGGATGGTGTACTCGATCTTCACCGGCTGAATCGAACCAGAGGCCGGCGTGGTCGCATCTGACACACAGACACGAATGAATGAAGAGAAGGAGGGAGACACACAGTGTCCTTTGCCATCTTTCTGTTCGGCTCAATACCTACCTGTGTTGGGGTAAGACAGTTTCTTCATGGCTTCCTCTGGGGGCGGGACGCTCCTGACTGTCCAGCCCTTGATCTTTTTGGGGAAGTGGGGGATCGACAGCAGGTCAACGTGGACCATTCCCCCCAACACCACCTCAGAATGGCTGGGGGACAGAAACGCCACTGAGTCGTACGACGTGTAGAATACGCGCACACCTGCAGACAGACAGACAGACAGACAGACAGCGGACACACAGGGAGGCCTGTGCGTCAACTGGGCGTTCCCCTTCTCGTCTGTCTCCCATCCCTCACCGATGCAGTGTCCCATTGCCTGCAGTGCAATAGACTTGGGAAGTTCCATGCCGATGCCGATGGAGGGGAAGTCGATGACCTTGGCCCTGAAGCCCTTGGACTGCAGGTAGCCCCAGAACCCCACCAGCAGCCCCTTCTGCGTCGGCCACGCGTTCTGCACCTCGTTGCGCCCGTTGGACGGCTCGTTCTCAATGTGCTGCGAAATTTGATTTGGGAGGGGGGGGGGGGG
>CDMY01000198.1:69050-79916 GCA_001179505.1 Vitrella brassicaformis
GGGTCAGCTGACTGAAGGACTTGTTATGCATTCGCCGTTTTACGAGCGGCCTCACGTCAACCGATGGCATGCATTGGGTCTATAGGCCACCGAACCGTTGCTGTCGCGACAGCAACCAACCGGTCAATCAATCAATTACATACCTCCATCCGTCCGTGTCATCACACCACCGACGTGCACGCACAGGCAGAAGCAATCGATACATATAAACACCACCCGCCCCACCCTCAGCAAGTCCCTCCCTCTACACACATGATGGTGCGCAGCGCACTGCAGTCACTGCACAAACAGCCGGGCTGCCCTGGCTGGCCTATGGCGAGTCCTCGTCGGCATCCTCGTCCTCATCTTTCTCTGGTGGTGGCCTGGTGCAGCTGCAGAGGCCCCGCCGTTGCTTGGGCGGCTGCTGCTTGTTCTTTTTGTCCTGTTTCTTCTTCCGCCGACGCTCCTGCTCCTCGCGACGCTCCCTCTCTCGGTCCTCAGCCTGCACCAAGGAGATGGGATGCTTTGGTTTGGTGTGGTGTGGTGTGGTGTGTTGTATTCTGTTGTCCGCGGGTGGTTTGGTGGATAGGCACCTGTTTTTGCATTTCTTGTCGCATCATTTCAACCTGCTGCGCGAGCACCTGCACTGTCGCCTCGGTCTGCTGCCGCTCCTGACTGCACTCATTTACCACAGGGAACCATACCCAGAGAGGAGGGGGTCGTTGTCCATGCCACACGTGGATGGATGTGTGGGTGTGATTCGGGGCTTCACTTACGCTTGTGCCTCGATCTTCTGCTGCAGCTCCGCCTCAACCCGTTCCTTCTCTTGTGTCTGTTTCTCGAGCTGCTGGATGTACTCATCCACCTTGCCCTGCCTCTCGGCCGCCGCCGTCTCGGCCTCCCTCAGCCTCTCCTGCTGACGACGGTAGTCCGCGTCAGCTGCCGCACGCGCCTCTGCCTCGGCACGCTCTCGCTGATCATAGCCCACACACACACACATACACATACATGCCGCAAGGTGGTTGCGATGCACGTCTGCGGGCATACCTACCTCTTTTTGCAGAATTTCCTCTCTCTCCTTCTCCCGCTGCGCGTCCTCCAGGCACCGCTGAGCCCCCCTGACGACCCGCTCGAGGTACTCGCGCAGGGCCTCGTCCAACACCTGCTGGGGTCCCTTGGCAATGCCCGCATACCTGAGGACGGCGCAAGACAACGACAACAACGGCAAATGGATGAGTGGATGAGTGGATGGATGGATGGACGGATGGCACTCGGTGGATGGGAGGGGTTACTTACCTTCTCTTGGCTTCGTCGATTTGGTGCGATAGGTCCTCCATGGACGAGAACTGCTTGCTACTGACGGTCTGCCACACCTGCTGGAAACTCGCCTCAAGCCACTCATGCACCTGACGACGCGCACCGTCCTGACCACACAAACACACGCGAATGATGTGTGTCATCACCTAGATCGCGGTGCATCGTCACCTCGTTAGCGGCGTTGGTCCGCCTGAGAGCGTGCTGAATGGTCTGGTCCAGCTCATTGGCGTAGGAGGCCACCACATGGTCCTCGCCCAGCGCGTCACGCTTGAAGGTCTCCTGCACCTCGGCCCTCAGACGCGACACGATGGCCTCGATCTCGCTCTCGGGCATCGGCGTGCGGCCCTGCACAGCCTCATCCAGTCGCTGCACAAACTGCTGGCCCAGACGCTCACACAACTTGGAACACTCCTGGTGGCAAGGCAAGGGACACAGCAGTGGGTGGTGTGTTTGTGTGTCTTTTGTGTTGCGTACGTCGTGTTGGATGGCGTTCCAGGTAGAGACGACGGGGGGGATGCCGCCGGCGTTGATGGCCTCTACGTAGGCCTTCAGCAGGCGCGCAAACGACTTGCCTGACCACACACGGAGACACAAGTGCGGTTGCCGTATGTGTGTCGGTACCATTGAGGGGCAGCCCCTGGACGGCCTTCTTGTGCGTCTCGGTGAACACCTTCTGCCGAATCGCCGTCACCTGCTGACGAAACTGGCACACACATGGATGGACACATAGACACACTCGATGAATGGGCGGATGGGTGGCTGGCCCGATGACGTGTGGTCAGTGACGAGGTACCTCAGGTCTGAGTTGGGAGAACGGGATCTTGTGCAGGTTCTGCAGCTGGTCTTCCTCTATCAGCGGCTGCACCAGCGTCATGCAGTCGCGCTCACGGAAAAAGTCAACCAGACACTCACGGACCTTCCTGCACACACAATGACATCACACGCTGCCCGATGCATCTCTCCTACCCCCTCTGTGTCGTCACCCTCACCGTGTGTCTTCTCGTTTGAACGCGGCGAATGTCTTGTCAGCGAGTGCCATTTCTAGGTACTGAGTGGCGCTGATGGGGTTGTCCTGCTGGTCGCGCAGCTCGAGGATGAAGTCGCGGAGGACCCATAGGAAGATGGGAGGCGTCCACATGGGCCCGCCGCCACCCAGCCCCGCCCCGCCCTTGTCGCCCATCTGCTTGCGAAGGTGCTGCACCAGCTGAGTTATCTGGCAGAGAGCAGAAAGGGAAATCGGTGCTGATGGGTGTGGTTGTCTTCTGACCATTGAGAGCCCCTGGATGGCCTGTTCGTCGATGATGCCCTTGCTGTTGTAGATGAAGTAGGTCGACACCAACACAGCCTTCACGCAGAAAGGACGATCAGAGAGCTGCATGTATAGTGTGCTGACGTTGGTTGCTGGCTCACCAGTGAGAAGAGCCTCGCGTCGTGCTGCTTGTCCTTCCGAGTGTCGCTGAAGGAACAATACCCACATTCATCCATCCATCCACTAATCTGTTCTCCATGCAGATTCTGGCTGTCTGCAGTGTAGTGTGTGTGTGTGTGTGGTGGTCATTTACCCGGTGCCCTCGCAGTCGAGTAGTATGTATACGCAGTCCTCATCCTCCAAGGCACCCCACATCCATATTCCCTGCACACCACACGTACAGCGGCATTCCATTCTGGTGGCGCATCCATGATGTTTTGATTGTGTTGTGGTGCCATTGGGTGGGCTCACGTACGTCGGTGCAGGCGTGGACGGTGTCGCCAACTCTGAAGGCACTCCCGCTCTCACCCACACTGACACACACACACAGGCAGCTGGGTCTGACTGTCCCTTGTTTGGTCGATATATCGTCTTCAGTTCACTCACGTGTCCATGAAGAGGTTGAGCAGGTAGCTCTTGCCCGTCCTATAGAGGCCGCACACACTGATGATGCCAACCTTCTTGCCCCCCAATCCCTCCAAATGACGCAGCGCCTCCTCCCCTATAATACAGCCCACACCGCGCACACAAGTGGCAAGCTCCACCTCGTGTGTATCTTCGTTGTCGCCCTCTCAGACGTACGTACCGATTTCGAAGACCTCCTTGCTCCCCCGCTTCACCACGTCAATCAGCCGGAGAGGCTGCCTTTGCTGATCCAACCAGATAGACAGACAGACACCAAGATGGTTGGTTCGGTTCTAGTGCTGTGCGGCTTACCGTCTTGGTGTTCTTCGGCGGCCGCCATGAGCTACCTCCGCGCTGAGGAATGGACACACTGACCGCACCACTGGCACCACTATATGCAGCACCTGCACACACACACACACACAACAGTGCATCCCGTCACGTCAAGCAAGCTTGACTGACTGGCTGCCCCTCTTCCCTTTTTCTCACCTCCAGAATATGCAGCTTGTGTGTATGGGCTCGCAGTGGTCTGTGTGTTGGCAGTAGCACCATAGGCATACCCTCCCGTCGTCGTGCGTGAGTATGCTTGCGGCATCTGCGATGGCGGGTCGAGTGTGGTTCTGGTGGCCACGGGGGCGGCCTCTGACGCCCCGAATCCCCATCCCCTGAACCAGCTGGAGGGGCTGAACGCCATCGGGTCACTCAGCCCTCACGGAAATGGAACAGCAGCATCGCCTGGGGCACGAGCTTCAAGGGAGATCAAGGTCACTGTCTGCCAGTGGTTTCTTGTTGTTATGCTGAGAACGTAACCAAACACGTTTCTCTATGCGCAGCTTCGTCGCCTTTCCCTTTTTCGCTTGAAAGCTCGCTGCGAGCTGTCCATGATCGCGGCAGGAAAAGGCGAGAAAGAGGCGGAGAGGCGGTCGCTGAGTTGAGGCGGCACACACAAGAGCCGTATCAGCTTGCAAGAGCCGGCAGATAATCATAAGAATTGGGTCGACATCCCTTCGTCGGTTCGTCGGCACACGTCGAGGGCTGTTCGCCTCGAGGACTTCTCCTGTGGCTGACCAGGCCATCGAGGAGAAGTCCCTGCCGCCACTTGCAGCAGCGGCCCTGTTGGCGGTCCCTCTCGTCTCTTCCACTGCCCTCGGCACGTGCTGCAGCAAGATGGCCTTCACGGCAAAGCGGCTGGGCATCACGGTGTTCAATCCACAGTTCCCGCCCACCATCAACGTGCAGGGTATCATCCCCTGTTCGAAGATCCGCGAGGACAAGGGGCTGGTCGGCTTCACCAAGCAGCCCGCCAAGACGACCATCCGTGACCCGCCTCAATTCTCCAAGAGCGTGAAGCTGCAGCTGGCTGACGGTGGTGAGGGGGGGCGGCAGCGATGCCGGCGTCGACACGGCAGAGGCGCAGCTGTATGAGCACATCAAGGACAACGAGGGTGACATGGAGCTCAATCTCACATACGCCAACCAGCCCATCGGGTAAGATATGCTCAGCCTCACACAAGCATACACGTGCCCATTGTGTGTGTGGCTGTGTGTGGCTGAATGGGGTGCCTTCCGTTCAGGCTGGTGGCTCGTTCTGGCAGTCCCCAGCTGTTTGACCTCGCCATCAACAAGGACGACCTGTTCGTGACCGACGGCATCATCAGCCGCTCGCCCGACTTCGCCATCTGGGTGGGGGTGAATGTGGCAGAGTTGGTGGTCGAGTCGGTGTCGGAGGGCACCTTCCAGCAGCATCCCGGCCAGGCGGTGTGGACCATGCCGTACAGCAGCATCAAGGGCCAGGTGGTGTCGTTCTGCTTCCGCAAGGTCGAGCGGCAGGGGGGCGTCAATGGCCCGACTGCTGCTTTCCCTGCTGTGGCGGCGAATGAGCCCACGCTGTTGCCGGATGATTGATGGTGCGGCTGTGTGTTTTGACGTGTGATGTGATTGGCTGGGTGTGCGCTTCTTGTGTTTTTTGTCGTGTGTGGCTGGCTGCTGTCTTTTCCTTGCCTTACTCGGGGTGCGTGTGGAGGGGGAGGGGGAGGGGGGCTGCGTCCATGTACACCCTGTGGACGCAGCCCGACGTATGGTGATCGTATGTATGTATCCCTTTATACGTATGTACACACGTAGCTGGCATTGGTTGTGAGGGGCATGCGTGTCTGAAGCTGCCACAGTGGTGTATGTGCACATGCCTCCTGACTCTTTTGCCTTGTGCGTACTCTCCATCTTGTCATGGTGCATGTCTGCAATGAATGCAATGAATCCCACCTGCATCTGGGGGTAGCTGGGGGCCCAATTGTGGGGGCCAATATCTGAGACGCTTCCGCAAGATCTGTGTGAAAAACATGAGCTTGAAGATGAGTCAACAGACCGCCTTGCTGTGCCCTGATGGGCGAACGATGCCCCTCGAGCTCGTGCACCATCGGGGGCTTGACGGTGTTTGTGCCGTTTTTCGTGGCCGGTGGCGGCCAGCCGGAGCGGAGCAGGGGGACGAGGGCCAGTTGGCAGCCTTCAAGCTGCTCAAGATGCCCTCGGCCGCTGCCCTGGAGAAGGAGTCCGTGGTCAAGACCCGCTACCAGAAGTCCCTGGCGGGGCTGAAGAGGGAGCATGCCAAGATGATGGAGGACGGTGGGAGGGGGCCGTTTCTGCCCTGCTTTGAGGGCCAACTGGATGTGGAGGCTCCTGCCCGCCTTAGAGACGGAGACGAGGAGAAGCTCTGCATCTTTGTGGCTTTCCCATGGCTGCCAGGCAAGTCGCACGGAAGGTCAAGCTTTTCATTTCATGCCTCTGTCCCGTCTGTCCGCTGCAATGCTTTTAATGCAGAGGACTTCGTTAAGGCATCCGTGTTCTTCACGAAGAACAACATCGCCCGGGCGGTCAAGGAGTTCGCAGAGGCTGCGGCCTCTCCGTTCGTGGAGCCAGTGTTCGCCGAGGCTGCGCTGTTACAGCTGACTCTCGCCGTCCGCACGGCAATCAGGGGCCTCATTCAACATCTGCAAGTGCACAAGACAGCCATGCAGCACAATGTCCTCGCTCAGGACAATCTAGTGGCGGATATCTTCATCAATACGGCCATCAGCAACCCTCACAGTGGCCCCCTCTCTTCCCCCCTCAACACGCCAACCAGTGGTCGTATGATCGACCTAGCGGATGCACAGACGACAGAAGAAGGCTGGGTTCTTGTCCCGCACAAGCCAGAAGTCCGCCAGCACCCCTATGCCGTCAGCCCATTTGCACAGTCGCCTGAGATGGCGTTCATCGACAACCCAGAGCATGAAGCGGCAGGAGACGTCCGGCAGATCTTGCAAGATCGAGGACTACTCGGTGTGGCGGGTGGTGGTGGTGGTGGTGTATGGCTGGGAGAGTTTGTGCTGTCGTTTGCTGTCGGCCTGGCCATAGACATCGTGTTGAGGGGCGAGACACAGCGCTCATTCGCCGTCAGGGGAGATCCTGATTTGTCGAAAGCGGAGGGGGAGATGCCGAAAGAGGAGTTCTCAAGAGTGCTCCGTGAGAGGAGCCTTCAGCGAGCGCTGAAGTGGAAGGAGACCCTCTGCATCCTATACGATGCAGACACCGGCCTGCCATCTGTCCGCCACGGGCTTCACTACATGCTCATGCTGCAAGGGCACAAACAGCTGGGCTGGGTGTTGGAATGCGTAAGAGGGCTGAGTGACCTAGCACGAAGGGCACTCAGCGACGATCCCACAAAGCGGCCGTGTCTCAACGAGCTGGAGGCATCGCTGTCAAAAGTGGAACAGCAGCTGAACAGTAACGAGCATTGGGATCTCATCGACTCATTGGTGCAGGTATGCAGCAAGAAAATGGTCTGTAATTCATGTGATCTATCTTGTGCTATCCTTGTGTGTGCAGGAAATGGATGCACTGAATGCTTCCAGTATGGCCAAGGCTCCCTCTGTACACGTCACCAACCCCAACGCCAACACACACACGCCTTCATCAGATTCGTCAATGGTTCGCCCATCGGCTGCCCCCATACCTGAGACCGCCCAGCCGTCGGCAGTGCAGAGTACCGCAGCCGCCGAATCGCCGCCAGAAGAGGGACAAGGCAATGGTGGTGCACCGCCGCCAACCGACTCGCCCAGACCGACATCCAGAGATGAGGGGGGAGAGATGGCAGGGTCGAGAGAGATGCCGGCTTCCCTACGTGAGGGCAGAGGTGCGAGGGAAGGGCAGTTTGTTGGTTACCAGCCGGCCACAATGGTTCCTCAGCCCTACATGCAGCATCCCGTTTCATCGACCTTTACCGCTACCCAGCAAAGTCACCTGCATGAACGACAGCACCAGCTGTTGCCATTAGTCCACCCCCCTCCCTCAACGGCGTATTCTCAACACGGAGGTAACCAAACAAAAGTGAGACAAGAGCGAAATATTTGGAAACATCACTCCATTGTGTGCGAATGTGGGTGTGTGCAGGTGGTTGTGCAACATCTGCAATCGGTGGTGGTATTGCCCCGGTGCATCTACAGCAACGGATGAGTGAGATAGGCAGCCAAAGGCGGCAGGAGACAGCGTCATCGATGAGGAAGCAAGCGGCCAATCCAGCGGCCAATGAGAGCCCAGCCGAACCACCGCCCTCTTCACCCTCATCTCACGTCGCGTCATGTGTGACAAAGCCGCTGCTGAACCCCTTCAATAGTCTCTCACCCGGCAGCGCCGTCTCAACCGACATGCGAGCACCACGACTGATGGCAGGAAGGTTATGCGTACCAGGGGTGAGTCGGGGGGACCCAACCAACGTTGCCCAGTCTCATGGGCTGGTGCGGGTGCCGCCTCCTTTGTGCGGCATGCCGCTAGTCCCGCTGCAGTATGTCCCGCCGCAACATGTCCCGCCGCAACATGTCCCGCCGCAATATGGAGGTACGCAGAGGCGAGAGAAGGCAAAATGGCAGAATACAGAATACATGAGGATGTGTTGTGTGGATGTGGGTGTGAGCAGGCGGTCATGATAATCGCGTCGTATTCCAGCCATACTCTCTGCATTTTCGACCGCCCACGTGTCATCCGCAGCCCCACCTGTCATTTGCAGCTAGGGCCGATACGTACGGCTGCTCCTCAGGCCCCCAACAGCCGCCACAACCGCTCAAATTGCCCTATCCCCCGCCGCCGGCAATCGCTTTGTGTCCACCGGGCCGTTTGGGTGGTAGTGTGATGCCCCGTCGCGTGCCCATGACGGCTGCCTCACCGCACAAACAACCCCCTCGGCCGAACGCTATTGCCCCATCGGTGACGGAGGAGGCCCCAAGCAAGAGTGAGGAGAGGGGAGGGAACAAGGAGAGGACCTGGGCAGAGTTTTTCTTCGGGCGAGGGAAAGGGGACAATCGCAGTAAGGTGCACGCCAAGAGCGACAGGAGGAATGGCGGGCGGAGGAAAAGTGTTGCTGCTAGAGAGGGCTAGTGAGGGCATGGGAGAGAGTGTTGCGTGCACTGCGTCACGCGCTGCACGCGTGGTGGTGGTGTTCTGCTTAGGAGTTCTGCTTAGAATTCGTGTGGACGTGGTGTAGTGATCATGTGTGGTGTGTATGCATGTGACGATTGTCAGCTTTCAGACATCCGTGTCAATATAGACACACACATGAAGTCAAATGCGGACAAAACACATGCAAAACAAACGAGACACAGACCACGTAGCGCCACACCAACACAGACAGACACACACCAACTAGGCATACAAATGCACATTCATTGGAATCGCTGCCTGCCACCCATAAACGGCTTTCAGAAAGAGTCTCAACTCGTACGCTATATTTGAATCTCCTCGCCTTTTCCTATCCATCCCTGCCCTCCGTGCGTCCATGCATTTTCTGCACAACCATCATCGAAGCCGCCGCCACAATCAGCAGGGCACCACACAGACTCCATTGGTCGAGTGCACGACCCAGCACACACACCTGCACACGCACAGAGAAGGTGGAAACGTTTGGAGTGTCCGGGTCACTGAATCGGCAATGCGCCATGCCTTTGCACAATGCAAATTGCAATGAATCATCCCCTTGTCATCGTCGACGATCGCAAGATGAGCCGGAAATGAAAAGATCCGGTGGAGGCAGCGAAGATTGAAAACCTTCGTGGGAGACGGCGAGACATTTAAAGAGAGACAGGCAGATGAAAAAGTACAGGATGATCAGACACTTTTTCACGCTGAGCCTCCAGCACACTGTGTGCTCCTCAGGATGTTCTTGAGAGCTGCCTCGACAGTGAAAATGTGCGGTAAGATCGCCAACTGGAGAGCGGCGATGTGAAAAATGCGGTTTGAAACCGTTGCGTGTCAGGGGGGTACCTGCAGCTCGTCGAGCGAGGAGTCGACGGTATGGTGGCCGTCTTTCGTGGCCGGTGGCGGCCGAAGGGAGAGGAGGAGAACGGCGATGCACGGCTGGCGGCCTTCAAGATCCTCAAGATACTGCCGCCTGATGCGCTAGAAGGCGACCCCGTCCTCAAGAGCCGCTACGAGAAGAGCCTGCTGGGGCTGAGGCGAGAGGACTCCATGATGACGGAGCATGGCGGGAAGGGGCCCTTCCTGAGGCGTTTTGAGGCTGAACTGGATGCAGAGGCACCTGCCTTCTTGGAGGAGGGAGACGCAGAGAAGGCGTGCATCTTTGTGGCGTTCCCCTGGCTGTCTGGTATGCCAACAATAAGACACTTACTTGGCATGCAAACCGCCTGTCTGTCCATTGGTAACGATTCCTTTTGGTGCAGAAAACTACAGCAACGCGTCTACCTTCTTTGCCGAGCACAGCATCCCCCGCATCATCAAGGAGACTTGGATCCCACTGGACCCAATGCTCGCCGAGGCTGGGCTGAGGGACCTTACCTACAGCATCCGCATGGCCATCAGGGGCCTGCTCCACCATTTGCGAGTGCACAAGACAGCCTTCCACGACTTCAACAGCCTCGCTCAGGACAATCTCGTCAAGGATATCTTTACCGACGAGCAGATCGCCAATCCAACTGCCGGCCCCCTCCCTCCCCCTTCCTTACCCTTCAGCGCAATGGCCGGCGGTCGGATGATCGACCTGGCCATGGACATTGTGCTGAGGGGCGAGACACAGCGGTCATTTACCGTCAGGGGGGATCCTGCTTTGTCCGCAGCGAAGGAGGAGATGCCAAAAGAAGACTTCTCAAGACTGCTGCGTAAGAGGAGCCTCGAGCGAGCCGTCAGGTGGCAAAAGGCCCTTTGCAGCCTCTACGACATAGACACCAGCCTGCCTGTGGTGCGCAAGGACTTCGAGTACATCAGCACCCTTGAAGGACACAAGCTGATGGGCTGGGTCTTGGAGTAGGTGAAGAAGCTGAGTGGGTTGGCGCTGCAGTGTTTGAGAGAGGACCCGATGGAGCGGCCACCTTTGGCTGATATCGAGACGGTGCTGGTAGAGATGCAGCGCCACCTCTCCAGCAGTTCGCACTGGGACTTCATCGAAGAGATCGCACAAGTATGCGGGGAGGTGTGGTCGATAATCGCACTATGCCAATCTGTCTTTGGTGCGTGCAGAGTGTTGAGTTGTGTGAGGTGGAGCCACCTGAGGACGAGGTGAGACAGACGAGAGACGACAAAGTTGAGATACTCACAGCTGATCCCTTTGTCAGGTGGCTGGTGTCGCAACGGCTCAAGCCAACCCAACAGCTCATCCGCCGCGACACTTTGGTCCATTTCCCCCCCCCCCCCCCCCCCCCCCCCCCCCCCCCCCC
>CDMY01000198.1:84927-116548 GCA_001179505.1 Vitrella brassicaformis
CCCCCTCCCCCCCGCCCCCCCCCCCCTCGCTCTGCTCTGCCCCCTAGAAAAAGCGCCCCGGTCTCCCGACCGATGTGACGGTGACAGCGGCATCGTCAGAGCCCTCTTGGTACGTGGCCATGAGTGCCGCTGGCGGGACGCTCACCTCTCGGTCGGGAAACAGCTTAAAGGTAAACATTCTGTCCTGTTCAACACACACGCACAGCAGTCACCATCACCTGTTGGTCTGTATGTCTCTCTGTGTGGCTGCACGTGTCTCACTCACCAGCCTGCCTCGTCTCCTCCCTCCGCCAATGATGGCCAGGCCGTTGCCAGGCGCCCGTTGCCGCACGGTCGCAAACTGCTCCGACGCAGCCCCCGGTTGACACGACTGCCCGTCGCCCGTCCAGCCATACAGACAGCGGCAGACAAAGCTTCGCACCGAAACCAGGGATTGCTGCTGCCACCCTGTGACCTTGGACAGCTCCGCCGCTATCGGGCGCCGTGCTGGGGCGGTGTTGACGGGGTAGGCACGGTTGTGGTCGACCTCAAGAAGGCATCGCGCGTTGGGGTCGCAGATCTGCGATCCGCATGGCTGGCCGGCAGCAGCAGCAGCTGGGGCGCTGAAGGGAGGCGGGGACCGGATCCCCAAAAGACCTGAGTGGGGACTGGGGGGGAGCTGGTGCACCACATTGGGAGGGGTCTGAGGGGTCTGAGGGGCATTGCTGCCGCCGCCTTGTTGTTGTGACTGTGACGACGTCGCGTTGATTTTGGCGTCGTTGACAATCTTGGTTCTCTTCTCGTCGGCTGGCGAGGGGTCCTCGACGGCCTGCTTGTCACCCCCTCCCACCATCATTTCGGCGTCATCGTCCTCGGCTCCATCATCGCTCGTCTCATCCGCGTCTTGGGCGGTGTCGACGGCACCAATCAGCGATTGAGACGCCTTCTTGTTGACGACTTGGTCGGCGCTGTCCCTCAAGTCGTCAACCGATATCTTGTGCTCCCCATCCCCGGCGCCGCCGAGAGAAATGATGGATGAAGACGGCTTGCCGTCGTCAGCAGCAGATGGCTCCAAAAAGGAGTCTGATTTCTCCTTGGTTCCCTCATCTGTGCCCTGGCTCTGTGTGCTGTCTGTGTCGTCATCGATCTGCTCTTCGGTGGCGAGCAGAGCGCTGAGGAGGTCGACTGGCGGGGATGAGTCGGAGATGCGGCTGATGATGCCGTTGATCTCGTTCTTCTTTTTCTCGGCAGCCTTGGTATCCGTGTGCGGGCCCGCGGCCTTTGCCTGCGACCCGTGGCTGTCAATGCCTCCCTGCAGAATCGCCAAGGCCTCCGCAAGCGCATCCATGTCCACATCGAGGGCATCTCCCAGCGAAGGACCGCCGTCGTCGGCTATCTCATCCTTCTTCTCCTGCTTGTCGTCTCGCTTCTTGCTGCTGGCGTCTTTGTCCTCCTGCTTGTCGTCTCGCTTCTTGCTGCTGGCGTCTTTGTCGTCATTGTCGTCTCGCTTCTTGCTGCTGGCGTCTTTGTCCGTGCCGGAGTCGTCCGCGCAGTTTGGGCCTTTAATGACAAAGGGGATCATGGCCGTCATCGGCTGTTCCTTCTCGCCGCTGTCAGACGTGTTGGCCACACCGGACACAGTGAGGAGGGAGTTGACGTTCGACACAGACACGGGACCTGACAACCAAAGATGCACAGACAGACAGACAGACAGACAGCAAACAAGTGTGAATGTGTGGTCTGCATGATCGACATGAATCCCTCAATCCATCTCTCTGACTGACCTTCGACGGTGATTGCGAAGACGGCCTCCTTCAAGCTCTCGCCGTCATTGTCAGGCACGAGCAGCTCGATGCCCCCCACGTCCTCGGTCTCGCTGTCGACTTCCCAGTCCAGCCCCCCGTCCAGCCCCTTGACAGGCGGGGTGGACTCAAAATGCACACTCTTGATGTGCTCGCTTGAGCACCCGCACACGCCCAGCGTCACGCTGTTGAAGGGCAGGCCTTCCGCCGACCTGAAGCGGTACCTGAAGGTGGAGGTGTCCTTCTTCATGTCGTAGGCCACATCCACATCGGGATAGTCCCCCAGCAGCGGATCAAACACGCCCATCACGTACTCGCTGTCCTCCTTCTCCGTCAGAAGGGAGAACGGCGCGTTGCAGGCACACTTGTTCCGGGCGTAAGGGCCAAACCCGCAGAACCTGCAGCATTCCTCCCCCCTGGCCTGGCAGCCGAGCCCGTCGGTCTTGCCGAACTTGCAGCTGGGGTCGTACATGATCGGCTCTTCCGTCGTCGACTTGAGTAGGCAGCTCTCGGGACTGCATAAGGACTGCAGCTGCGCATGGGCGGCCGGGAGGAAAAACGGGACAGTCAGCAGAAAAACCACGATGGGATCAACAACCATCGGCATAATCGGGACGCGGGGGGTTTCAGTCGGCCTGACAAGACTTGGACCAAAGCACAGGACGCGTCAGCTTCGAATTACATTTACAACTGTACACCACCCTAAGCCACTGGCCGTTGGTACCGTGTTCACCGCTTCCCAAACGCGCTGTTCCCCGTGTGTTCTCGACTCCTTCCTCCCTCATTTTCCCCCCTCCCCGCGTCCCTCGACCCCACGACGCGAGAAGTTTGCACAGCGATGCTGGAGTGGGTGCTACCCGCAGCGATGGGCATCGAGAGCCTGCAGCTGATCCTCGGCTCTCTCGTCTGCCTGCCCGTCCTCTGCGTCATCCTGCTGGCCTGACGGACGGACTCCCCGCCGACCACAACGACCCGCCGGCTGTATAACTATTGTGGAACTCTGACTGACCTCTTTTCTCCTGTCTGTCTATCTGTCTGTCCGTGCCGTCCCGCTGAGGGCGGCTAATTAAGGCACCAGGGCCTGTTTCAGCGGCCTGCCTGGGTCTTCCTTCCTCCTCTACTGTCCCCCTTGTCTAACCCCTCTCTCCACCCCTCTTCTCTCCCTTCAGCGCGCCAGCCATCTCTTTACGTATCGGATGCTGCGTATTCCACCCCCAATTAGCAAGGCCGCCAGTACTGTCGCTCCCACAACTGCCGAGCCGACAGACGGCGCCGTCACCAGACCAACGACGCCATCGCACAGCGATCTATATCCACCATCGTCAACAGCACCATCACAGCGTGTGAGTCTGTCCCTCTCCCCTCAAAGCAGCCCCCTCCGTCCAAGCCAGCCGCGACGAGGCGATCGGAGGGAGGGCGGGGGAGGGATGGTCAACAGGACTTCCACATCCATAGTCAACGACAGACAGGGCAGGAGGGCGCTGCTGGGCCTCGTGTGCCTGGCCGCCCTCGCCCTTCTCACCCATATCCACGGAGCCGACGCGAAAATATCTAACACAGGTTGGTACTCGTTGGGGAATACGTGTGGGCGCTTGTATGCATCTCGTGGTGTGTGTTTCTGTTCCACTGTCTTTCTTCAGCAGCCCACAACGGTCGTCTGATCCTTCGGTTCACAGAGCGGTCCGAAGGCCACCACTCCCGTCTGCAGCGGCACCTGACCGCCCAGGGCGTCCCCCTCCGAACCCCCGCGCACATCCAGCACAGGCGGCGGCACCTCTCCGCGGACACTGACGACCCCTCGGCCCTCGAGTACCTGCCCAACGTCGACCTGGAGATCCTCCACATCGACCCCACCGCTGAGAAGGCCGACGTCTGCGCCATGGTGCAGCAGCAGTACGGTCAGGTGCTCGACCTGTGCGAGGCCGACCACCGCATCTTCGGCAGCCCCGACCAGCGGTCGGAGCCATTCCAGCTCTTCGCGGTGGATGACGACGACGTGACCACGCCACCGCCCGCCAGTGAGGATGCAGACGAGGACGGCGTGCACGCCACTCACGGCGACGAGGGGCTCCCCAACGACCCCGGCTTCACCGAGCAGTGGGCGCTGTTCAACTCCTTGTATGACGGCTTCGACATCCACGCCCAGGAGGCGTGGAAGCTGATACAGTCACGGATCGTCAGCGGCCAGGCCACACTTACTGAGTCAGCCGGCGGGGGCACCCTGAGCGCCAGCTCGCTCGACGAGCCGTCGGACGCGGTGAATGAGGACGGCGGCGAGAGCTTCAGGCCGATCATTGCCGTGATTGACAGTGGGTCCGACTACACCCACCAGGACCTCGACGGCGCCCTGTGGATCAACCAAGCCGAGTTCCACGGCCAGGAGGGGCACGATGACGACGGTGAGTGGAGGAGATTGATGCCATCAATCTCAATCCACACACGGACCACATGCGTGGGTGTGTGTGTCTCAGGGAACGGGTTTGTGGACGACATCTACGGCTATGATTTCCGCAACGACGACGGCGACCCGATGGATGACGACGGGCACGGGACACACGTGACGGGCATCATCGCCGCGGGGGGCAACAACGGCAAGGGCATTGCGGGCGTCGCATGGGCCGCCAGACCGCAGATCATGGCACTCAAGTTCATGGGCAGGGACGCTGCTGACCCCACCACCACTACGGTCAGGGAGGGCAGACACCGGTGTGGGCACTGCGTATGGCAAATGGATGGACTGTGTTGTTGGTTGTTTCAGGGTTGGACATCTGATGCCATCCGTGCGCTGGACTATGCCATCCAGATGGGGGCTCACGTGACCTGCAACTCCTGGGGAGGCGGCCCTTACGACTGGGTAATAAACAACCAAGACACGAGAACAGACTCCATTCCCCAGAACGTTGCTCTCGCCTTGTTCCCCCGTCTCTCCCACCCAGGGTCTCGAGCGTGCCATTCAGAAATCGGCCGACAACCAGCAGCTGTTCGTGGTGGCCGCAGGCAACGAGCAGCTGGACCTCGACGCGAGCCCCCAGTTCCCCGCGGGCTTCGCCGAGAAGATCCGCAACGTTATCAACGTGGCCAGCACGGACAAGCAGGGCGGCCTGCTGTACGACAGCAACTACGGCAAGGGGACGGTCCACCTTGGCGCGCCGGGGGAGAGGATCCTTTCCACGGTTCTGGACGGCAAATACGCCTACTATAGCGGGACTTCAATGGCCGCTCCCTTTGTCGCCGGTAAGCAGACGCATGGGCGATGGATGGTTTGGATGAGCGAGGGCAGTGTGTGTACCATCTGTGTTTCGTGTGCAGGTGTGGCGGCCATGGCGCTGAGTCTGCAGCCGTCTCTAGCGTTTGACTTTGAGTCTCTCCGTAAGATGCTGCTGGGCACAGTCAACCCTCTGGATGGCCTGAAGGGCGTCACCATCACCGCCGGACAGCTCAACGCCAAGGGAGCTCTCGAGGTACACACCCCTCTCTCCCCTGTGTGTGTCCCCTCAGTGACAGTTTGTCTTTGCTGGCTGTGTCTGTCATCAGGAGGCCATCATAGCGTCGGACAGCGCGTCCATAATCGTCAAGAAGCACTCGTCCTGCTTCCAGACGGACACCGACTTCCACGGCCACGACATCCTCGGGCCCCTCACCACCACCTCGCCCCTCACTCTCAACGGCCGGCGGGTGCAGCCTCTGGCCGCCAGCACCCCCGAGGCCTGTCAGGAGGCCTGCCAGGCGCTGAGCACCTGTGCCTACTGGACCTTCAACAAGGCCAAGCAGTGCTGGCTTAAGAGGAAGGATGCCGTCAGGGGCGCCAGCCTCGCGGAAGGGGCCGTCTCGGGACCAAAACGATGCAGACCTAAGCGGCAAGGTAAGAGAGAAATCGGCGGGAAGAGCTAGAGCTGAGCATTGACTTTTCTCTGTCTGCCACTCACTCAGACGAGCGCCACAAAAGCATGGCCACCAGTGGGTGTTTCGAGCACGACACTGCCCTGGCCAGCGTCAGCAAAACCGCCAAAAACACATCCGACCCCGTGCGTGTGGCGACCAACGTGACGTCGGCCATCAGCTGCCAGGCCGCCTGCCTGCTCGTGGGCGACTGCCTCTCCTGGACCTTCTATCCCCCCACCACAACCGTCCGCACCGAGGGCGTCATGGCCCCCATTGACAGGACCGAGGCGTTCACACACATCAAAAACATCTCCAAGACTATCACCAACAAGAACACCACCAAGGCGGCTGAGAATGGCACAGCTGATGCTGATGCTGATGCCACGGGGGGGTGCTATCTGCAGCGAACCACGGAATTTTCGCGCAGACGTGTGGTGGGGGCGGTCTCTGGGTCGAGGGCGTCACGAGAGTGCTCAGGTGGGTGCAGGCATTCACACCTGACTGCTGAGACGATGGAGGCCCGCGGTGATGCTGCACTCTCTCTGTTTCGCTCCGTTGCAGAAGCATCGTCGGCTAATGTGACTGTCACGGCCACCGCCTCCGAGGCCAGCCCCGCCGTCGAATCGCACACCCTCCTCTCCTGGCTCATCTGCAAGGTCGACTCATCCCAGCCATCGTGCGCCGGCAACAACACCACAGCCACCAAGACACAGCAACACTGGGACACCACCACGACCAACAGCAGCACCAGCAACGTCGGCAGCGGCAATCTCGTGCGCATCCGCAATGCGGCCGAGCCCGACCCGCCGATGGGCGAGGATGCGCTCAAGGAGGCCCTCAGAATGCGGCGCGACATGCGGGACAGAATGGGAGCTGTGAAGGAGACCAGCACGGGGGCTGGGGCGATGATGGGGCCTGGGTTGGGGGAGGGGGAGGACTACGATTGGATGGGCGTGTACACGGCAGCCGTTGGCAGCAGCCTCATGCTCGGTGCTATCGTGGTCTTCGTCTGTGTGCGGAGGGCACAAGGTACGTCGCTGCCACATTTGTAGACGTCACGGTGGAATGATTCTCTCTGTCTGCCGCTTGTGATTGGTCGGGTGCAGTGTTCAGTTTGGTTCGCGAGCAGACGGGCAAGACGACCCCCGGCAGCCCCCTGTGCATCCCCAAGATCGCCATATCCGGCACCCCACCCACCACACTCGCAGCAGCAGCGGCCTCGTCCGCCTCCCCCTCATGGGCGCCATCGCACCCCACCGCCCTCCACCAGTCAGCCTTCTTCTTCTTCCCATTCAGGACACATACACGCGACCACTCCACCCGATCTGAGCCGCCACCCGGACAGAGCCTTTCCCTCACGCTGCCCGCACAGACGGCCGTCGATGCATCTCTGGGTGGGGCCGACAAGAGGGCCAGCAATGGCGGCTCACAGACGTCGCGAGAGAGCGAGAAACGGGCGAAGAGTGTCGGCAAACACGGGCACAAGAAGACCCGGGCGGCTGGTGGTGGTGGTGGTGTGGATTCCGGTCCTGAGGAGAGCGAGATGCCGCACAAGCCGACGGATGGAGAGGGCAGCGGCAGCGGGAGGGCAGCGGTGGGCATGTACACCCCGGCCCATTTGGCGTCGAGGAGCGGCCGCACGCCCCAGACGGCCCCCACACACACGACGGGGTGCGGGAGGAAGGTGGCCACGCTGCCTATTAAGTCGAAGCGGACCAGACACAAGTAACGATGATAGATCGGATGGGATGGGCGCATCAAAGGAACGGATGGATGGATGGATTCCGCGAGCGGGTGGAATGGGTACCGTATGATGAATGGCTCCGTGTGTGTGTGTGTGTGTGTGTACGCTTCCGATTAATGGTCATCTAGTTTTGGTTGTGTGTGTGTGTGTGCTTGAGTGTGTGTGTGTGTGTCTGTGTGTGTGTGTGTGTGTGTGTGTGTGTCCCGCATGTCTATTTAAAACGTCCGTCCCCTGTACATACATACCGACAGAGTGTCTGTCTGTCTGTCTGTCTGTGTCTCCCTCCCTCTCTGTCTGTCTGTCTGTCCGCCTCTCTGCTGCCTGCTGCATGCGCTGCACACGTGGTGCAGATTTTCACCAGCCACTCTCTCTCCCAGAAAGGAAAGGAAGAAAGCAAACAAAAGGAATTAGCTCCTACATACCAAAGACACATGTAGGTATCGCACACATACCACACCACACCACACCATACACACACAGCGGTGCACCGATCCCCCCAGCCACGCCACGCCACTCGCCGCCCTTTTAGCTAGGTAGATATTTTACCTACCGGTCACTGCTTGCTGTGGTGGGTGGGTGGGCGAGTGTTCCCATTCACCGCCACACCCACCTTCAGGCTGTGAATGGGTGTCATTTTGTCGGTATTTCCATTCATTCATTCATCCCATTTCATCCCGATTCATTCCATCGCACCCCCCCGCCCACCCACACCACACTAATACTAGATACACACTCGATACGATACACACACTGTGTTGGTCATTCTCGCTTCTTCCTTCTGCCCACCATGTGCGCGTGTGCTCTCTCTCTCTCTCTCTCTCTCGCCCTCTGTCTCCGTCTCGTGTGTCTGTCTGTCTGTCTGTGTGTGTGTGTGTCTATCTGTGTGGTGTGTATGGGTCTTCCTGTCTTCCTGACTGCACGAAATCTGTATTATCAAGTGAGCGTGTGTCTGCCTTGCCTTGCTTGTGGTCGGCCGAGGCAGACACACCTCTGCAGTCAGGTGCACCCCATCCCGTCCCATGTATCCCACCCATGTCAATGATATATAGATAACATTGATATATTTGTTTACGCTCGAGTACTGACTGATTGGTTGCTTGTTGAGGGAGGGACACTCGTTGGTTGGTTGGTTGGTTGGTTGGTTGGTCGCCCTTCTCTCCCTTCCCCCTCCCCCTCTGCTTACACACGGAAGTCCGTTCGGTCCCCCTTGTATAGGTCGATGATGATGGATGGCGCTTTTGTAAGTTCAGTAAGTGCGCTGGCTGCTCCCTTTTCCCGCTCTCCTCCACGCCACGCCCGTCTGCCCGCCTTCTCTCAGAGCTGAGCGTTTTGTCTCTCTGCCTGTCTCCCTGCCTGCATACACTCACATACAAATGGCGATCGAGGCTTGTCCCCACACTACCTACACTCCTTTCTACTCTACACACAGACACACCACTGCCCTGCCTACCTGGATTTTCCCAGCCACACATATCCATGCAGTCCCGTCAGTCAGTGAGTGGAGTCAGGCCACCTTTTGAACGGCGCCAGCCAGGTCAAGCTGCTGAGCTCAGTCACCAACCGCCATCGATCGCCTGAAGCGAGCACTAGTGCATGGTTTTGTGCTGCATGCCCTTGGTGGGGTGGGTCAGGTGAGTGAGGCCCGGGCCTCCGCCGTACACGTGACGCAGGGGATGGGTGGGTAGGTGGGGATGGACGAAACGGATCATGATAAAACGGACACACAGGGGCGGCAGGAGCAGGGACGGACGGACGTACATGGGGGTGACGTAAGACACTAGGTCGATTGCTTGCAATGAGTGCTATCAAGTGGAATGTTTTCAGAGTGCATCTCCCGGCCACATTCGGCCAGGAGCCGCGAGTTCAAACATCCTGTCACGGTGCTCAAAGGTGGACGAGGGCGAAGGATGAAGAGGAGTTGATCATTATCCATCACCCTCCTGCCTCCGTTGCTCATGATCTTTCGATTGGGAAGGCTGATGAGTCTCTCGAACACGGTTGCTCTGCCTGCGTTGCTGTTTTGCCAGCTACAAAGCATAAACTGCCTCACCACCCCTCCGTCTGCCTCTTCCCTGGACCCCCGAGGCAAGAGATCTGCGTCCACGGCACACGGCCACAGCCTGTCTGCGCATGAAGGCTACTGGTTCAGCAGCAAGGCGGCGTCCTCGACGCCTCCCTTCCTTCTGGAGCGCATTCGCTCATCGCCGCCGCACTCCCTCATCGCTGGAGGGTTTGAGCCTCTCGAGGATCACGACCTGTGAGTGAACCGCGGGAATAGAAAGCGTCTATGGGACACAGACGTGGTGTTTGTGGTGTGTGTGTGTGTGTGTCGAAGGTATGAGGTCCCTCCCGAGAGCATAACGGGCGAGCTGCCATCAGGGCTGAGAGGCACGCACTTTGTCAACGGGGCGGGCAGGATCAGGTATGCACACGCACAGAGATCCACCCCACTGAGCATTGCTGATTGTTTTCCTGCATCTCCACTGTCAGGGTGGGCAACACGTTCTACGGCCACTGGTTTGACGGCGACGGCTTCATCGCTGCGCTCAGCCTGACGGGCGACGGGAGGGCGTTCTTCCAATCCAAATACATCAGGACGAAGAGGTACCTGGCACAGGAGAAGATTGGTGCGTCGAAGCTGGCCATGAGAGGGGCGTGGACCAACAAGCCGGGGGGCGTGTTCGGCAACATGTGAGCAGCTGACGCACACCCACACACACCGAGGCGCACCTGATGATCACTTGTGCAGGTTTCGCATCCCGACCAACCCGAGCAACACGGCCGTCCTGTACTATGACAACAAGCTGCTGGCCTTGTGCGAGGGCGGTGTGCCCTATCAGGTGGACCCGTACACCCTGCGGTCAAGCGGCAAGGGCACAGGCGACTACACCTTCGGCGGAGCCGTCACACAGACATTCGGGTACACAGACACATACGCTTGGCATGATGTAAGCTGACACTTCGCTGGGTCACTCCTATCTGTGTGGTGTGTGCATCTTGGACACAGCGCCCACCTCAAGCGCGACCCGACCACCGACGTCATCTACAACTTTGGCGTCGAATTGAGCGGGAGCAAACTCATCATCTTCAAGATCTTCCCGCCTCTCACCCCAGGCACCCCCGGACACACCGACACCGCGTCCATCGGGCTGCGGGGCTTTGTGCCGTTCACGCACGACTTCGCCATCACTGAGAACTACATAGTGGTGGTGTTTTCGGCGTATGTGCTGGAGCAGACGAGGTCGCTCGGCGTGCTGCTGGGGAGAGGGACGATTGGGGGCGGCTATGAGTGGAGGGAAGACAAAGGTGCGGCCCATCCCCCCCAGGACGTGCTGTCCTCACACCACACCCATTGAAGGCATCATGTGTGGTGTGCATGGTTGTCCACGCTTGGTGTGTGTGTGTCAGGTAGTCGTGTTGTGGTATTGAAGAAGAGCGACCTGTCCTGCGTGGCTGACTTCAAGACGCCCGCCATCTCTTTTTATCACGTGGCCAATGCGTTCGAGGACCCCAAGGACAACAGCACCATCAGGTTACACATCGCAAGGCACGCGAGAGCCAACAGAGAAGAGGTAGGTATACAGACACAGACAGACACGCATAGCATAAGCCCACATGCCATGAGAGACCTAATCCCTCTCTTTGCGTGTGTGTGATCCATCGATCAGGTTGAGAAGTTCTTGTCGAGTCCGCAGCTGGTGCCCAACACGCTCGATCGCATGCCCGACCTTCACGAGCTCGAGATCAGCCTCAAGGACAAGCGAATCGTCCGCAACGTGCCTCTTGCCACGCCTTCAGGGGCCGTCAAGGGCTGCGCCGGAGAGTTCCCAATCATCAACCCCAAGATGACCGGCAAACAAAACAGGTACACACATACACAGCCACAGACAAACAGTGCCGCTCTCTCAACAGCATGAGGCTCCTCTCTGTCTCCTTGCCTCTGCAGGTATATCTATCAGACGTGCCTCGACACGACGTCGGCACCTGATAACCAAGACTCGCAGTACTTCAATGCGATCCAGAAGGTCGACCTGCGCGGCGAATCCTGGCCCATCTACAGCTTCTCCCCTTACAGAGCGCCGAATGAGGCCTACTTCATCGCACGGGAGGGCTCCAAGGCTGAGGACGACGGCTGGCTGCTGGTGCCCGTGTACAACGCGTACCAGCACATCAGCGAGTACTGGATATTCGAGGCGGCCGACATCGCCAAGGGACCGATCTCGGTGATATCGCTGCCGCACCACTTTCCCTTCACCTTCCACGGCACGTTTGTGCGCGGCCCCAAAGTCCCCGATGGCATGCTCAAGAACAGGGGGAGGGCAGCTGCGGCACCAGTGGCGAGATGAGTGAATGAATGATGGAGTGGGCGAGAGAGGGGGGTGTTGGTGGCTAGGCTATGCTATTTGTGTATGTCGATATGTAATCTATATCGTCTTATCGGTTTGGTGGTGTGGTGTGGTGTGGGGGGTGTGAAGAGCGTCCCAGCTAGGCTGGACAGACCAAGTGGTGGGCAGTGTTTGTGCAGTGGGCCGAGAGCGTCGGATGACGCTATCTAGAGAGTCATTTTGTGACCTGTATGGACCTTTTTATGGGTTGGCGTCTCAGCACATAAACGTCCCCCTGCACGCGCCTCACGTCGCCTTGAGGTCGAGCACGGCACGGCACCACTCTCGATGCTGAGGCCATCAAGAGCGATTCCGTGACGAAGCTCTCACCAACACCACATGAGACACGAAGAGTTCACGACCCTATCGCAACTCTCTCCAAGAGACAAGACGACTACAAAACACACGATACAGCGAAAAATGTGTGTTGTCAATCCGACACATGCAGATATGTATCCAGAAACGGCAAGTGCGATATCGCCACACGCAAGCCATTCACATAAACGGCATCCCATGCACGGCATCACTCAATGGCCATCGATACGAAGCAGCCCTTCTTGTCACAGTAGCCCAGCTGCGGCCACTCGAACACGCAGTCGCCAGCCAGATGCTCGTTGAAGCCCTTCGTGATGCCCGTGATCCCATACTTGGAGGCCTCGTCCATGCGCGCTTTGTGCACCACCTCACGCAGGCCGATCTCCCTCTTGCTGCCGCCCTCGGAGACCGCGAAGCACTGCAGCGGTGGGATGCTCACCGTCTGGCCCCGCACCTCCATGACCCCGCCCACCACCTCCTTGTTGCTCGCCGTCTTGGTCGCAGCACATGTCACGAAATGCGACATGGCCTTGTGGATGCGCTTGCCCAGTGCGAAGTGGGAGCGCAGCGCGATGGAGTTGAGGGCGGTCTGTGCCGTCTCGCCGTCGAAGTTGAATGCCGCGATCCGCCAGGCGAGCAGCGCCGCCTCGTGTGGGCCGAGGGAGAGGCTGGAGGGGGACGGATCATCGCCGTCGTGATGGGGAGCCAGCGGCAGCAGATGGGTGAGGAGGGCCGCGAGGTCTCGGTGTGGCTTGAGGGCCTTGTTGACGGCGTCCATGACGTCACGGGCCAGCAGATGCAGCACGCTCGCGTACTCGTGCAGCACCACACGTCGCTCCTTCTGGAGGCTGTCCTGATCGAAGTCAGGGGGGCGCATGGTGTCGATGCACGCCCCGGCCCGCAGGAGGGCCCGGATGATGAGCTTCTGTGTCTTGATGATGGTCTCCTCGTCGCGGACGTCCTTCTGGATGCAGCCGTGCTGGAGGTCGTCGGCCAGAAGGCCCGATATGGTGGCGAGATGGGAGTGCGGCTTTCGATCCAGCTGTGCGAGGGTGAGATGCCGACAGAGGTACTCGGCCACAACGAGGGAGCAGTGGCCGGCCATGGTGATGGCGTCAGTCATCGGCGTGCCGTGGGTGAAGTTTTCCTCGTTGAGCGACGCGCCGTGGGCCACCAGCAGGTCAAGGTAGGCGATGATGAAGCTGGTGGAGTACTCGGGCCAGCAGTCTTGAGCGATGTGGTGCACGGCGGTCGTGCCAGCGATGTCTTCATTGGTGCCGTCATACGCGATGCTCTCGGCTGCGAGGGTCGAGTCGATGGCCAGGAGCCGACCAATGGTGGCCATGAGGTTCTCTTCGTATTGCCGGCTGGTGGGGGTGGGGCAGGGACGGAAGGGCACGAAGATGAGCTGCTGGCCTTGGAGGCTGGCGCCGTGCTTGACGAACACCTCGAACGCCTCCATGTTGGCTCTGCGGATGGCCAGCTTGATGGGCGAGAGGACGGTGTCATCGGGCCAGACGCCTGTGACGGGATTTTTTGAGCCTCTCGGGCCTCTCACCCCCAGCCCCTCGATCAATGCGCCCTTCTGAATCAGCGCCTCGAGAACGGCTGCCTGCATCTCGCGGCTGGGCCACGTGGGTAGATCGATCTCCGGCACCTCACCCCAGACCATCAGGGAAGAGCAGCCCGTCACGTCGTCAATGGCCAGGCCGAGAATGCTCACAGTGGTGGTGGTGCGCTCGCCGTCTTTGTCGCGGCTGGGGACAGATACGTGCAGGTTGGCATCGGCGCCGTCTGGTCCGTCGAAGAGACGGCCCAGGTCGGCCACTGTGACGGTCCGCTGCTGGATGCCGCTGCAAAGCTGCTCACTCGCGGGGCTGGTGCCGGCAGGGAGGCGGTAGAGACCTGCCAGCCCGAGCAAAAGATGATGAAGCTGGCGTTGTGTGCGCCTGTGTGGTGTGCAGGAACATACCGGTCTGCAGGTGATCTTCTTCCTCACTCGTGCCGCCAGATGCTCTCGCCTTGGCTGCACCAACACACACAGACAGTACAGCACCTTTGTGCTTGAACCGACGCCTTCTCACCATCGTGCTCCTTGGCCTTCTTCAGCTCCCTCAAACCAAACATACACATGGCGTCCATGGGGTGCGCTTGCGGCTTCTTGCCGCCATCGCCGCCCTCGCCCCTCATGGTCCCTCGCTGCTGGGTGCTGGGATGGTGACGGCGACGACCTCCTGATAGACCACCACCCACCCACTCATCATCCACCTACCACACACACGAGGGACGGGTCGAGGCTGAGGGCCTTGGCGAAGTCCATCTCGGCCTCTTCCAACTTGCCCAGTCGACCGTACACGCGACCACGACGCAACAAACCCTGAACACACCAACCAACCAACACACACACACAGACAGATGGATTTCACGCGCGGACGTCGTCGTCTGCTCACCTTGATGTGTGTGCCGTTTTCGCTGAGAAGCAGGGTGGCGGCGTTGATGGCGCTCTCGTCGTCTCGCAGGTGGTCGTAAGCCAGTGTCAGGTTGGCCAGCAGGGCCTCGCGCACCCCACGCACGAGCGGATGGTATCGAACAGGGTCGGTCCTCCTGAGCCCCTCTCTGTAGCTCGGGACTGCGAGGAAGTTCTTGCCTTGTTTCATCTCGTTGTTGCCGTCATCCTTGCAATACGTTGCACTGAACAACAGCAGCCACACACACACAGCGACAACAACGGCACACCCACGGACAAGTGGCACGACCCACGCACGGGTGCCTCTCTGATCCCGCGTACTAAGAGACGATGGCCTGGACTTCCTGGAGATCATGCGCAGGCGGCGCCTGCTCGTGGACGGCGGCGTGAGGGGAAGAAGGGCTGAGGAACCGGAGTTCCGCCTCCGCCTGAAAGAGTTCATCAAGCTTGGCACGGTCCGACTCTGGCTGGGACGACATTGGCTGGTCCGAAGCAGCTTCGGAGAAAGGAAGGGCGGAGATCTGCTTCAAGCTGGCAGATTCTGACCGTGAGACCTTGCCCATCGCTTTGTGCTCTACTGCGGGTGGTAGTGACAGGTATTGCCATCTGCATTGCCGCCACCGCTGCTTTATCATCCTTTCATCAGCTGCCTGTCCGACAGCAGAAGATCCTGAAGGCGCCGACGAGGCCAGCGCTGTTCACGAAGCAGCAGCAAGCCGTGAAGATGTCGCTGCTGCTCATCGACGTAAGCCGATTGATGGAAACACATAACATGCGAAAACTCGCGCCTGTGCTGCCGTTGGTCAGGTGTACTCTGATTTTTGCTGCCCATGGTGTTATGTGGGGGAGAGAAGGCTGCGTAAGCAACGCTGAGGCCAGTGCACCGTCCATGCTCGTCATTCCTCTAGTGCTTGTGTGTGTTTGCAGTGTCCGCCGTTGAGTCGTTTGCCGCTGAAAGTGGCCGACGCATTGAGCTGACATTCCACCCATACATGATCGACCCGGTATCACGAGCAGCGAGAAGAGGATGCGGATCCACTGCGTGTGGTCTGGACGTCTCCTGGGTGTGGTGTGCCTTGTGTGTATGTCTGCAGCGCATCCATAAGGACGGCGAAGAATACATGGTGGGCGAAGAACAAAACAGCAGACTCTGACGTACTTGTCCCACGGGTGGTCCTGTCTGTGCACCACTGGCGTCAGGACTACTGCCGCAAGCGGTGGGGAGGCGATGGACGGACGAGCGGGCTGAAACAGGAGGGTATCTGTAGCACACACACCAGCAACATGGTGCACATCTGTATGTATGTGCGATGGTTTGGGTGTGGGTGTGTCCGTGTCTTCAGGTCGGCAAGACGGCTGCGCCTTTGGCGGCTGGAAGGTTTGGGCGAACACGCTCAACGCCCACATGCTGGTGGACTTCGCGCAAAGACAACACCAGCGGCAGATGAAGGAGGCGCAAGACACACAGACGCCTGAACAGATCGCAGGTACTCACGGCCCGGATGGATTGAACACTAGAGCAAAGTCAATTTCCTTGTGTGTGCGATTCGTTTGTCAGCCTTGAAGGAGGCCCATCAGCAGCGCCTTGTGAGGCTGGTTGATCTCTTGTTCACAAGGTAGGTACGCCGACAGAAACACGCATGCATGCCCATCTGTCTCTCTGTCATGGTATTTGTTTGGTGCAGGGCCTATGAGGAGGGCAAGAACATATCCCTCCCAGCGGAGCTTGATACGGTGGCCGCAGAGCTGGGGGACATCGATGCCAGCGAATTCCGAAAGCACCTCAGCGACCCGACTGGTACACAAGCACACACAACCAGAATCGAACTGTTGATCTGCCTTCCTGTGTCTGCAGCTGTTGCCTCCGTCAAGGAGGAGGATGCAGAGGCGAAGGGCGGCCTCAGCATCAGGGGAGTGCCGTACTTCATTGTAAGGGAGAGCGGCAAGACCCCCGTAGCACTTTCTGGCGCACAGCCAAAACAGGCTTTCCTTGAATTATTCAAGAAGATGCGGTAGATGGACAGATGACCAGGGAGGGGGGCGAGAGCTGAGTTGTACTGAATGGTCGCATCTTTGCGACACGTCGGTTTGTCTGCAGGCGATAGATCTGCACTGGATATTTGCATGCATGCGCAAGGATGGGGGTAAGACTGGGGGCTCCCCAGTCTTCTTGTCAAGTCCTCTCCTTTCGTGTGCATCCCGTCATTCCATCCATCCATCCGTTTCATCCCCCTCCAAGACAGCCCGCCATCCCTTGAGCAGCGTGCCGCCTGTCATCCCGTCCATCCTCTCTCTCTCTCACCATGCAGCATCTCTCCGCCTGTGTCCTTCTCCTACTCACAACGTCATCAGCCGCCTCCCTCCTGGCCCATGACTTCGACAGAACGCATGACATTCTCTCGTCGGCCTTCACTGAGATGAGCAATCATCTGGAGCAGTCGGGGCTCAGTGTCGACCCCGCATTCCTCCACGAGTCGGCCCACAATGCCGCCAAGGACGTCCTGCACGTGCTGGAGACCCACAGACAGACACCAGCAGCAGGAGCACCGGACAGAAATGGGACGGCCGTCTCCATGCTGGCCATGCAGCAGCCAGGAAGTTACGACCTCGGTAAGGAACGCAGAGAAAGGAGAGAAAGGATACGTCCTTGCCTTACTGTCATTTGCTCTCTACGGTGCAGTGCATCAGGTGCAGACGCTCGTCGAGAAGCACCTGGTCGGTGAGAGCCCCAACAAGCAGACAGACAGACAGGCAGGCAAAGCATCAGTCTTCTGTGTGTGTTCGTCAGCTGTTGTGTGCGGAGACGGCTCTCCGCAAGGCCACGGCCCGCTGCGACGCTGCAGTGGCACACATCCAGAAGATACTCGCCACATCTCAGAGGAAAGTCGCCACAGACGCACACGTAAGCAGGGCAGGATGGGCATGATCCCCAGGACAGCGGGCCACAAGACCACTTTGTGTGCGTGCAGGAGATCTTGACGATGTCGGCTTTGGCCACGATGGAGGCCAACCTGCGGAAGGCCATCCAGCGGTGCCACGACGCCCTGACCAAAATCCACAGAGACACCGTAGGGGGCAAAACGGTTCGAGAGCCCATCATCCCCCGTGTGCGTCTTACTGCTTGCAGCAACAGCACGAGAGAGAGGCCGCCGCCCAGCAGAACGCCATCAAAGCCGAGATTGTCAGATATTTCAGGAGCGCACCATAGATAGATGGTGCAGATGTGACTGTGCCATGCTTTGCTCAGGAGAGTCGTCGCAATCAGCTGCTCCAGATCAAGGCGACGCTAAGTGCGGCCTTCCAGGGAGGCACCTTCTCCTCATCTGTACGCAGCTGGCGCCACACAGCGCCGCTGAGAGCATGTACGTGTCGCGCCTTTGTGTACTGTGTCGGCCAGGGCAGTCCAGGTGACTCGGGGTGCTGCAGCCAGGACAAGCTGACCGACTGTTTGCTGCCCGCCGTGGACGCCGCACCCAACCCCCTCATGCAGTGTGTGGCCACACACATGTGTGTCGGAAGCGGCTCATCCCTCGTCCAGACCAGCGCCGCAGCTGCCAATGGTCACGAGACATACACATGTCGATTGCCTTGTCGTGTCTTGGCGACATGGTGTGTGTGTCGGTTCAGGCAGCAGCACGATTCAGATGGCCAACGAGAACCAGGCAGCTTTCCCACAGCTGAGCAACGGTATGGGCATTACGACACCAGCGAGCTGATGGCAACAGCTGCTTGTGGACGTGTGTATCTCGCTCAGATGAGGATTTCGTTTTCGGCCTGCCGGCGAACAACCCGAGCACTGACGGCCATTACTACCCCTCACTCATGCAAATGAAGACAAGTGCGCAGACACATGTACATCGATTCATGTGACTGTCTGCTGTGCGTCGTTTCTCTCTGCAGAGTCCGTCCTGGCTCACCGGCAGACGGCCACAAGAGAAGACGAGACCATTTGAAGGCCGTGTGTGTGTGCGATCAGCTAGTGGACTGCGGTGTGCCTCTGTCTGTGACTCTGTCGTTTGGCAAATAGGCAGACAGAGACAAACGGAGTAAGTGTTGTGTCTGTGACCTTTGAGTTAATGCATTGAAGTATGAGCGATTTCCCCCGCCTCCTCCGCTCTATTATCCATGGCAGCGATTAGAGACTGCACACCGGTGAGGAAAGCGACGAGCTGCGATCTGCATGTCGTGCTCTCTTCACTCAGATCAACGAGCGGCAGAGTTCATTCTGCACAGAAAAAGTGAGCGGTCAAAACTGACAGATTCTCACACAGCTCAAGCGCCCTTATACCCTTGTGTCTTCTGCCATCCTGCCGTCCTATTCACGGCTTCAGATCTTTTCCACCGAACGGCGAGATTTTCGCGACGGGAGACGGACGAAACCCCGCAAACCCTGATTTACAGTTTTGGAATTCATTTCTCATGATTCTCTGCCGGATTCGGCTTTCCAGCCTTCTTTCAGCCACATTTCCTCCGCTTGTTTTCCTTTTAACTTGGTTGTTGACTTGTGTGGCCCGCCTCATCCTCCTCTACCCCTCCCAACTCGTCCGGACGTCATCCGTCACTTCGTTCCTCCAACCCTGTGGCCCGGGCTGAGTGTCAGCTGGCGGCGCTCTTGTCCTATCGGGCTGTTGGCGAGTACCTGGCGCCACTGCAGCGTGAGCGCGCACCTTCTCTCTCTTTCAGGACGATCCCATCAGGTGAGTGCATACGCGTGCAATGTTATATGTTAACAGCTCCTGGCTTTGGTGATGGCGTGGGATATGGATGATATGGGAGGGGGCGGGCCCGGCCAGCACAACACTGGCGAGGACAACACCCCCAGCAACAACAACCAAGACATCTAGACCAACGATAAGGTGAACAGGGGACCAAATGACTCGAACATTACACCACGCCATACCACACCACACCAAAATGTGTGTGCCCTTGTCTGTGTGGCGTCGTCAGGGTGACTAAGAAACGGACAGTAGATGTAGCTGGCGAGAAGGGTTGAAGGATAGCTATGCCGTGAGTGTCTGAGAGCGGACAGAGAGAGGGGGAGAGAGGTGTGAGTGAGAGGCCTTATGCGTAGCCTTTCAGACGTGTTGGTTTCGACCGATAGCCAGCCGGGATGCCACTCTCCAGTGCGCCGTTGGTTCAGTGGATGACGCATCAAGGGGAGGCGCCCGGCACACACACGTCTGACTGATAGCCTTCATGCTGCTGCCAGGTGTTCTCGATTTGTGTGTGCACAAGGGTAGACGAAGTAGATTGGATGGATGAGTGATGAGTGAGTGGCTGCCTGGTTGTGTGTCCGTGGTGCGCCCTGCCTGTGTTGCGTTTGGTCGGTGTGGATGGTGTCATCTCGCTGGTGTTGGCATTGCTTATGCCTTCACGAGTGGCTGACACCTCCTCACCTCACTGGGCCGCGACACAGGGCGGGCACACACCTGTCGACAGCCATTGGTGAATCGCCGTCTGGCCGTCTTGATTAGCCGGTGGATCTGACACACATTGAGGTGGTAGAGGTAATGCAAAAGACTAGAGTTGTGGAGGTGGTGAGCCATAACACCGTCTTACATGGCTTCTCTGTCTGTCTGTCTGTCTGTCTGACTATCTGCAGAAATGGGAGACGAAAGTGGCCGAGAGGGACGTGGAGGTCAGTGACCGGGCAAGCTGTGCAGACCCATGCAGGCAGCCCTCACACTATCTGTGTCTCACTGCTTGCTGTCTGCTGTCTGATGTCTGCAGCGGGCCTTACATGATTTGTATGGCCTGCGTGTGGAGGGGAAATTGGGCTACGGGGGCCAGGCGGAGCTGTGGCGGCTGTCGAGGGGCAAGGTGGTCAAGGTGCTCGACAAAAACTACTCCGTCGGCGGCGTAAGCACGACTTAGACCACAGCGACAAGGACCACAAGAGACCATCATCCTTGCCTGTGTGTGTTGGTGTCTTGCGCAGCCCAACCACAAGCCGACATTTCAGCTTCACCACGAGAAGGGGCTGGCCAAATGCCCCCAGCTGGTGCGGCTGCACGGCGCCTTCACCGTCACGAGGTGCCACCGCACCTGTGTGTTGATGGAGTTCGTCGACGGTGGGCGAATGAGTAACACACACAAAGCACGGGATGCTGCAGAGCTTGTGGATGTGTGTGTGTGTGCAGGGCAGCCGGTGTGGGAGCTGTGCGGCGGTGTGGGGGGAGGGAGACGCGAAGACCATCACCCGAGATCTCCCCCTCCGCCGGCTGGCCCACCTCGACGTCAAGCCCGACAACCTTATCCGGCGAGGGGACGGGTCGAGTGTGCTGATAGATCTCGACTTCATGGCTAGATATGAGGTGAGACATGGACATAAAAAGGGAGCAACCGATGGCAATGGCTGGGTGGATGGCTGCGTGTGTGTTGTCTGTGGTTGACATGCAGACGGGCGATGGGAGACGGAAAGACATGAGGGATACAGGTAGGTGTGCCTGCCTGTTCTCGGCCGATGTATCGGGACTGTCATCTCTCTCTCACTCTGTGTGCGTGTGTGTGTCTGTCTGTGATGCTGCAGTCAGCACGCTGTTGATGTTGCTTGGGGTGGACAGCGAAACAGTCAACACGGTCCTTGCAGCCGACACGGTCCGGGAGAGAACCTATCAGTTGATCTTGACACACATAACTCTGACGCCTCTGCTTTGCCCCTCATTGGAATGCAGCCAACGGAAGAGGACATCGTTGTCTACGTTTTATATTTGACGGAGGTGTTTCCAACGGCGCTGCGAAGCCTCCCGAAGAGAGATGACCCGATGGGGTGGCAGGGGATTCTCAGCCCGCTCCAGGTGTATGCACTGAGTACTCCCGACACAAGTTCTACGGCCATCTCAAGCTCAGTCTGCTTCGCCTGGGCTCTTCGGGCGCGTACAAGAACTGAGCGACTTATACAGGGCCGAGAACATTTGGTGAGCGGCGGACAAGCTGGAGCCTGCGTCTGTGCACTGCGGCGTGTTTCTTGTCGTCCGCACACAACGATGATCGCCTCTGAAGTACTCACGGCTATTCGGTTCAGAGCGCAGAGATGCTTGAAGAGATTCCTCAACAACAGGGTAAGTGAGAAAAGTGGATGGATGGATGGGAAACGATGCGTCGGTTTCGCATTGCCTTCCCTGCGTCCGCAAGAATACGCTGTTCCACGCGATGTGGTCTCTGAGGGCGATTTGGTGTACGGCGGACGGGCGCTCCACTCCCGACACAAGTTCTACGCCCATCTCAAGCTGAGCGTGCTTCGCCTGGGCTCTTCGGGCGCCTACAAGAACATGGCGGCCCTCTGCCGCAAGCTGACCGACTTGTGCAAGGACGAGAACATCACTGTGAGCGTGTTGTCCTGGGTGAGCCAAACGTGACACCAGTAAGCTGAGCTCTTCTTTCTGCATGCGTCGTGTGCTGTGACCCTGCCCTCCTCATTCAGGACGATGGAGCCGAGAGTCTGCCGGTAGCGAAGGTATGTATCCCCCGCACACGTCTGAAGAGCCATACCTATCCACCACACCACAGGTTCTCTCCGCCTGCTTGTTGCCTGCAGGGGACGGCTCCACACTCACCTCCTCAGCCCAAGTGGCTGCGTCGAGTGAGCCACGTGCACCCATCCATCCATCCATCCATCCATCCACCACACTCTTTTCTGTCCCCTCTATCTTGCTTGCAGTTCTGGTGCGCGTCAAACCCTGCAGTCGTAACGATCCTGCGTTTGTTGGGGGAAGACCTGCAAAAGGAACCAGTACAAGAGGACCAATGAAATGATCGTCACAGACAGGCATTCTCTCCCACTCTGTCTGTGTCTGTGATGCTGCAGTGACGACAATGTTGAAATTACTTGGTGTTGACACGGGGGCGGGTAACACGATCCTCACGGCCGCCACGGTATGAGAGACAACGTTATCAGTTGATCTCCAAATACATGACTCCCTCTCTGCTTTGCCTCTCATTCCAATGCAGCCGACAGAGGAGGCCATTCGTCAGGCCCTGTATCCATTCGCCCCCTCCACCGAAGTGGTCGACTTCATCGCCAAACTTCTCAAGGGCATGAGCGCTCAGGAGGTCAGTTAGCCAGGGAAAAACAAGGACACTTCTCCCATGTCAGATTCGTGGACGTCTTGTGTGCTGTGTGTCGCCTGTCTCTCCCCCGCTCCTTCGGTCGTGCAGGCCCTCCACCACCCGTGGCTTGCTAATTCCCCACCACAGCCACCAGCTGCTGCCGCTACTGTTGATGTCTATGCACCTCCTGCTGCCACCGGTGAGTGGGGGAGAGACACAACTGACATCCATTGCAATCAGAGCGCCTCATCTCTGACATTGTATTGGATTGTTCGTCTCTTGACAGAACGACCGTATGTGCCGCCTGTGTATCGGCTGCCGCCACCACCGCCCCGACGAGTCCCTGCCGGTGAGTGGACAAGAGACACAATTTATTCAGTTCATTGCCATTGATTCTCTCCTGACGCACCTGCCCAAGCACTACTTCCATTCAGCATTGGAGGGCCCTTTTGCTGCTATGCTGTGTCCCTGCCAGCCAGCAATGCGCCACGAGGAGAGGCGGTGCGGAAGGCACCTATCGTTGTCTACATTTTATATTTCCAAGGCACTTTTCATTCGTCAAAACTGTGCATCGTTGGACTGTCAACGTCATGGAGCTGCTCAAGGGTACACACGTCACGCCACTCCATGCCAGGGCACACACATTGCCTTTGTCGCCCGTCTGTGTCTCGTATGTGTATCTGTCTGGGTAGGGCGAATCGTGCGGCGGACCCCGCCTCTCTCTCTGGAAGCGTAATCCACGAAACGCTGAAGGCAAGTGCCTTCAGCGTTTAACTCGAGTGCCTTCAGCGTTTACTCCACTTTGCAGGAGGGATGGCGCGCTGTCTGCCTGACAGCAAGGGCACAGTTTAGATAGTCAACGACATCCTTTGGTCAGAATCGCAGCCGGCGCCACTGCGGTTCACAAACACAGGTGAGAGCCAGCCGCTCATCCATCGACGTATACGCACACAATCTCCTGTGCTGACGTTCGGGATGGCTGAGCAAATTCGATATCGTAGACGTGTGGGTCGTCGTCAGATTTCGGCGCGGCTCTCGGGAAGCAAGCAATCGTGAGGCCCGGCGTGTCATAGAAAAGCTGATGCGAGATCAGGTGAGCAGAGAGAAGAGGCAGTCAGGAAGCCGGAAGACCATCCACGCACCTTGGTTGCGTTGTTCTCTTGTTTTCCGGTCGTCGGGCAGCGTCCCAAGGCGGTGCGTCTGAAGGTGCACGACCACCCGTCGGCGTGGCGCTGTGGATGGGTGGATTGGACAGAGGCGGGGCTGCCTGCAACGGTATTCCGTGTAGGTATTGACAACAACACACTGACACAGCTCTGCAGCGAGTACGGAGGGATGCATGAGGACATCATACACATCAGGGTGGTCGAGCAGGTCGGTCGGTTGACACATGCACATGACACTCGTCAGCCTGTGCCACCGCCGCACACACACACAGAATTCCCATGTCTGTTCTTTCAGGAGCACGATGAGCAGCGCAATGGAGAAGGTTCTTGTTTATGCGCCAATAAGCAAAGATCCCGATGCCTTTGAGCCCCTGCCCTCCCTCGAGGAGGCGGCCCGTCGGCGCAGGTGGCAGCACCACCCAGAAAGGGCGGAGAAGATAATCGCCAGGAGGAGGAAGTACAAGGAGAAGATAATCGCCAGGAGGAGGAAGTACAAGGAGACGGAGCGGGTGAGCTGGGCTGCACTGCGTGACATGGCTGCATGGGATAAATCAGGCACACACGCGGTCTCCGTTTGTGTCAATCACATCATTCCCTGTCTGTCTGTCTGTCTGCACCGCAGAAGTGGCAGAACGACGTGGGCGAGAGGGCAGTGGCCGTAAGCAAGACAGATCACAGCGACAAGACCTGCAATCGGCTCACCAGCTGCTGCTGTGTCGTTTGTGTGCAGGAGTACCTATATTACCGGTACGGCATCAAGGCCGACAAGAAGCTCGGCTTCGGCGGCCAGGGGTCTGTGTGGCGGGCGGGGCAGTATGCGGTCAAAGTCCTCGACCCGAACATGTCTGCCGGCGGGGTACGTGTGTGAGACGCATAGACAGAGAACACACAGGTCTGTCATCAACGGCTTGTCTCTGTCTCTCTGTCTGTCTATGTGCGTGTTGTGTGTAGGAGAATGAGGGTCTATGTACGTCAAGAGGGGGCTGTCCGACTGTCCGCACCTGCCGAAGCACTACTTCTCATTTACCGTCGAAGGGCGGACAGTCTACGTCATGGAGTTCTTAAGGGGTACTTCTCGTAATTAGACGAACGACTTCATGAGACAGACACTTCATGAGACCTCAAGGGTACGCGCACCACGCCCTTCAGGAGTTGCGCATGTCTCACCTCCCCGGCTGTGATTGTCTCTCTGTGCAGGCCGAACCGTGTGGGCAAGGAACGTCATTCGAGACACTCTCTCAAGGCCCTGCGCTTCCTCCACAGCAGGCGGCTCTCACACGAAGACGTCAAGGCCAACAATGTCATGGCCTCGTGCTGTCTGACTACGTGCTGTTCTGATTGACCTGGACCACATGTTCGTCGACGACTTGTCGGTAAGGAGGGAGGGAGGGAGGGAGAGGGATATGAGACACACATGGAATGGTATGTCTGTGTCTTACTGCATTTTGATGCCGGCAGGGCTCAGGGGTGGCCGACGACAGACAAAAGACAGGTATGCACAAACACACAGGCACAAGCCGAGATGGTCGGCATTGGGTGCGGATGGAGATGGAGGATAGAGGGGAAACGAGGCGTCAAGATGGAAGACGTGTGCCTGTCTATCTGTCTCTCCCTCGCTCCCTCGGCCATGCAGGCGCTTCAGCACTCATGGCTGACACCGTCGGCACTGCCGTCTCGACCGGCTGGTGCTCAGTCGCTGCTGTCCATTCGTCGCGTGTGTTGAATGAAACGCTTGCGGGTACTCATTGCTGCTTACATTTTATATTTGACTGTCACATTCATTCATTGGACATGCCATGTGGTCCGTGACACGAGAGTGGGATGAGAGCATTGTTTCCATGCGACGAGTAGTCTTTCCACACGAACAGTGTTAACAAGCCGTCCACACACCGTCAGCAACTCCGACGTACCCAGCGACTTGGACTGCCGCAGAGTGGCCGAGTGGAGGGAAAGGCCAGGCCGGTCGGAAATGGGTGTGGGAGTCTTTGGCCGGGTCATGTTTTCGATCTCATTGACGAGGCAGCGTGTCTGCTCGAGGACGGTCGTGGTGGGCATGATGTCCACAGGCAGGGGAGGGGGGCAGGGGAGGCGGGAGGGTGACTGCCAGTGGGATCGGCGCCTGGGACGCCTGTGACTCCACCTGCTGTGCCTGTGTCTCTTCCGGCGGCTGTTGCTCTTTGAGACTCTCTGCTGTCGGCTGGTCTCTAATCGCCAGCACAGCGGCACCACCAGCTGTAGCGGCAGCGTCCTTGCCTTTGCTCCTCACACCAACGCCACTCTTGGCCTTGCCCAGCACCCCCAGGCCCTTGTGCTCCCTCTCCCTCTTGGCGTCAACACGCTTCAGCCCCTTCCTCACACCCACACCGCCCCAGCCACTCCCCTTCACATAGCTGTCCGTCAGCAACGGGTCCGGCGGCCAATACGTTCACATTCACGTCCATCTCTCCACTCTGCTGCCCGTGCCGATGCTTCTTCGGCTGCACAGCCGCCATGACTTTCCCCCTCTTCCCCCCCCTCCCTCCCCTGACCCCGTCAGCCTGCCTGTGTCCGCAGCGGTCCGTCGCGCCTTCCCTTCTCGTCTCGGAAGCGGGACTGACGAGGGACCGACACGGCTCAGACAGGCCTCAGCGGGCCAGGATGGGCGGTGGGTGGTAAGGCGGTGGGGGCTGCAGCATGACGGGCAGCATCCTGGGCACCATAAGGGGGGCGGGTGGCAGCAGTGGTGGTGGCATCAGTGGTCGGTGTGGCGGTGGGGGCAGCACAAAATGTGCTCCTGTCAAGAGACGAAAGCCCATGACACCGTCAGAGATCAGCCCGCGTCATTGCGATGGATCTTGGTTGTGTCTCTGCTTCACTCACCGGCAGCGGTTGGATGAGGCGCATGCATGCCAGCAGCGGCAGCAGGGGCAGCTAGGAAGGGTGCCGATGGGGCCAGCCAGGGGAGTTTGAGAGCCTGCATGACCGACCGACACACAACATGTGATTGACATTGTGCCGCTTTTCGCCTGTGTGCTGACTGGCTGACCTCCTCTGCTGATGCGCCCTCGAAGATTGCAACCAAAAGGCTGACGAGGTCCCTCGATGGCGGCTCGGGCAGCTCCCTCGATAGAGCAGCGCGGAGGCCGGTCTCGGTGTCCTGCATTTCGAAAAAAAGGGCAAGTAAAGTGAATGTCTCTCAGACAAGTGTCTGGTTAATGCTCTCCTACATAATTGGCGACGATGTCCGCGGCCTTGTCGGCGTCGACGCCCATCAAACGCAGTATAGCGACCCATGGCAGACAGACACGTGAAGCGTCCACTGTGCGTGGTTTAGTGAGCAGACGTACCTGCCCACATCATGTCCTCGGCGGCCCCCTCGCCCGTCTGCACACACATCAATAGCACCAAAGAGGGACAATGGTGAGCCAGGCAGCCATCCAGGCGGCTATCCATCAATCGATGTCGTCGGTGTGTCTCACCAGGTCCTCCTTCATAAGATCCAGGTCGATCAACACCGTAGAGCCGTCGGCCCGTCGCATGAGGTTTTCGGGTTTGACGTCGTGGTGGGCAAGGTGGCGGCGGTGGAGGTACGCGAGGGCTTTGAGTAGGTCTTTTGTGATCGTCCTCGCCTCGCCCTCCCCCACGCAGCCACCAAGCTCCCACACACCCTGACCTGCACACACACATGGACACATACATGGACACATACATGGACACACACAGAGAGAGAGAGATGGATAAACGAGTTGGTCAACAAGTCTTCTTGCCTTCCTCTTCAGTTACCCTCTATATATTCCACCAATATACACGTCCGACCGGCGCTCGCCACATCAAAACTCTCGAGGAGCCGCACGATGTTGGGGCAGCTGGCCAGGCCCTTCTCCGCGTAAAGGCGGTAGGTCGGCTGGAAGTGTCGCTGTTCAACACAGAGACACACAGATAGTGTCGTGTGTGTGCTGTGGTCTGCATGTTGCTTACCCCGCCTCTCGAGTAGTTCTCCTCGAGGACCTTGACCGCTTTTCCGCCCGACAATTTCCATATCTCGGCCTGGCCGCCCCTCGTCAGCTTCCCCTCCACCTCCAACCCATGAATATCATGTAACACCCCCTGCACACGTCAGCCAGCGGACAGCACACAATGAGGTATACATCTCAGTGAGCCACGGTGAGTCTGCTGACCTGGATGTCCCTCTCTGCCCTGGTCTCCCTCCAGTCCTGCAGCCACGCACACAACCGGAGACCCGGAGACGGCAGGTGAGACAGCGAGGTGGCTTGTGACAGCACTCACTGATGGCTGGCTCACCTCCTCGACTGTGCCGCTCTCCCGCATGATTTCCACCCTCTCCCTCGCCGCCGCCTCGCCCACTCTGGCTTTGGTGCCCTCGTAGGCGGCCGCCTCTTGAAGCCGCCTGTACTCGGCGGGCGGGTGGAGGGGCAGGGGCGGGTACTTGAGGCGGTGCAGGGGCACAGGTGAGTGCACACGTGTGTGCTGTGTCCTGGCGCTCATTAGCGAAAAAAGAAAAATATCGCGCCCAACGGTCTCATGCATTCAGTGAGACTGGGGGCATCTCGCAGAGAGAGACCATCGTAAGAACCATGATGAGCGCCACGATGACACAGCACACACGTGTGCACCCACCTGTGCCCCTGCACCGCCTCAAGTACCCGCCCCTGCCCCTCCACCTGCCAGCCGAGTACAGGCGGCAACAGGAGGCCGCCACCTACCAGGAGGACCTCGCGGCACTGGGCGAGGAGGCGGCGAGGGAGAGCGTGGAGATCCTTCGGGCGAGCGGCGTGATCGATAGGGTGAGCCAGCCATCAGTGAGTGCTGTCGCCAGCCACCTTGTCTCACCTGCCGTCTCCGGTTGTCTGCGTGGCTGCAGGACTGGAAGGGGATGAGGGTGCAGAGGGACATCCAGGTCGGCAGACTCACCGCAGCTCACTGAGATGTATATCTCATTGTGTGCTGTCCGCTGGCTGACGTGTGCAGGGTCTGATGCTCGTAAGGCCAATCTGTTGTATGGTCATCTGCTGCGTGTGATTGATTTTACAATGCACGAATGCCAGGAGTCTCTTGTGTTTGGTCTGTCTCGGTGTGTCGATGAGTTGACTCGATTTGGTTTTTCACGACCATTCATCCATCGCCAACTGACTCGTGTTGCCCGTTACTTCCCCTCACTGCTGCGTGCCCTGCGTGAGTGAAGCACACTATGATCTGCCTGCCCGTTGTTGTTGTATCACCGCATCCCGCGAGACGAACACCGCTGCGGTTTTTGCTGCCCCGAACTCTTTACATGCGAATGGCCAGTAGGCGTGCGCGCTTCATGTAAGTGGCAGTGACTTGATACATCAATCGACGTGTGAGCGGTTAGAAGCACGTCCACACACAGATCTACGTCTGTAAGGAGGAGATCCAGCCATTGGTGTTCCTTCTGAAACGTCCCTCGCTCCGTCTCCGTCTTCTCACAGCTAATCTCCTGCCCCCTTGCTGAATCCCCTCCGTGACCCACGCGCGCACTAGCGCACCTTGCGCGTATCCGATGTCGTCCCACCGTAACACTGATTCCTTGGCAGATCTCAGGAGATCTACCAATCTCGGCAGCACGGCTACTCGCTTTGGATTCCCGCCCTTCGGCAGCACCAACCGCGACCCACCCACCCCTCCCACCGTCCCGGGATGCGGGACGTGTCAGCATATCCGATTCATCAACAACCCGCTCAACCCCTTCCGCGTCGGATACAAGAAGGACGGCCGTTTCATAGGATGCGTCGCCATGACACCCGGCATCGAGAGTGCTATCACCAGCGGCACCAAGCAATTCAAGCTCGTCGACAACGACTACGTCCCGCTCGTTGACGAACTCACCAAGCCAGGCATGCTCATCGGCCTCCAACACCATGAGGCCGGCGTTCGCGGTCTCAGCAGCGACATACTCCTCCTCAGCGCCATCATGGTCAAGAAACTCTGCAACAAGCACGGCTACGACACCCCCCTCTCCCGTGGCGCCGGCGACGCTGCTGCCGCCGATCGGTACATCCACAACCCGATGAATCGAGCGGATGTCCGCAATCCACTCGCCAACGACCTGACAGCCGCCACCCACTGCCTCGCGAAGATCAGCGACTTCATATGCGACCACGACGGCAACACGCCGATTGAGCTCATGAACGCCCTCCCTCGCCTTCTTCAGGATTTCGCCACTCAGCCCGGCCCTTCTTCGAGTCGCCGCCGCAAGACATCATCCAACGCAGCTGCCGCGGCCGCCTCTCCGGCAGACGACGAAGACTCAATCCATGCTGAGCAAGACGACTTCTTCAACGCCAACGACATGGAGCAAGACAACAAGGACGACGACTTCGACATGTACGACGATGACGCTGCCATTGCCCGTCGAGACGTCATTCCCATGGTCCGATTCAAGACACTCATCGGCCTCCAAACTCACCTCTCGGACATCCCCGACGACATCCAGCAGTTCATGGGCGCTGTCGTCACACCCACGGCCGCCATCGTCCAACTTGGTGGCCTGCTCAACAGCGACGACTGCGTGATCGACGCCCCCAACGTCATCGACGACTTCACCCTGCAGCAAGCCGCATTCTTCGCCAACCACATCGCCTCCATGCTTCCCCCGGCCAAGGCATCCCGCGCCAAGACCGCTCAGGAGCTCCTCAGTTGGGGCAAGCGCATCGACGCCAACGTCCACCTGTCGGTCAAGCAAGTCATCAACTATGTCGCCATCAAATACGCCATCAGCCTACGCGCCAAAGGTCCCAGCAATGCGTCACAGGGATCGTCACAGGGATCGTCAGTCAACACCCGCGGTCGTGCATCCACAAAAAAGACTGACTGATGTAAGGCGCCACTGGAGCTTCGCCCCCAGTGGCAACACCGAAATCGACCGGTGCTTCCTGCCAATCCGTTTTCCTCGTCTGTTATGTCTGTCCCTTATAGATCAGACTCTGTACGGTCAGTGGTTGGATCTCCAGACGCGTCATCGCCCTCCTTTTCCAGCTGCGCGTGCTGTACTACTGGGCAACACTCACTCACTCACGTACCCGAACAAGGCGCTGCAATTCATCCATCTGAGCATGCTATCTCGTTGCTTTTGACTGCGTGTAAGAATGAATCTGTGAAGCTCTCGAGTACTCGTCAGGTGTTTCGTTTTCTTCGCTTTTTGTCACGGGTGCGCCATCTACTCCACCACCTTCGTACACACACCCGCTGTTCCCACTGTAGATGCACGTGGCGTATGTGCCGTTGTGAGTGGCTTTTCATTTTGCAACCCACACACCGTGAGCCGTTTCGCGCCGTCCGTCTGGATGGTCTACGTGATTTTGCCTCACCATGTGTCCAACATCGCCTGACACCCTCGTCAATTAAGACTCTCTGTACGCGTCTCTTTTCTATCCAGTCTCGCGCGATGTGTGCCCTTGTGTCACGTACCCCTACCCCTTTCCTGCGTAAGATCCATGCATTGAGAGAGCGACTGGGTGCTCTTTTTGCGCCTGGTGTACACGACATGAAGCATGGCCTCTATCTGCTGTGTTCCCCTTGGTCCACTCAGTCTTATCTCGGTTTCACGACACGTGGTTATGTTGTGCGTTGGGATGAGCATGTCAGTCACGCTTTTCGTCATGGCACTCGCTCCCACTCCCCACAGCAGCACTTATACGGCTCTCTGTCGCGAAATGATGTATGTGCGTATGCATGCGTCCCTCTGTGTTCATTTGACGCGTTGGGTCTCACTATACATCAAATGAAGTCGATTGAAGTACAGGCCATTGACGCTTTTCAACCCTCACTCAACACACATTCGTCCTCTCGTCATGATTTGCATGCACTGCATCGCC
>CDMY01000198.1:125963-147153 GCA_001179505.1 Vitrella brassicaformis
GCGGGTGTCTTTTTGGTCGGGTCTGGCTGGGAGGGAGGGAGGGAGGGAGGGGGGGAGGGAGGGAGGGGTGGATTCATTCATTCATTTATTCGATCTTGTGTACATACATACATACTTACATATGAGCTCGAGTGCCTTGTGAGTGAGCGGCTGGTTTAAGCGGGACAATGACAGACAGCCACGGTCCGTGCACGTGTGTGTGCGTCGGCCCATCTTGCTAGGTACTGGTGCGTGAACAAATGCGAGACTCCTAATTACACTCGTGCAATGAATGGTTCGTTCATTCGTTGATCCATCCATCACTCACTCTCACCCACACAAGCTGATACCATGCAGTCGTGTCAGTGTTGGTGTCCTCACATGTTGTTTTCCACGCACATGGTGGTATTTTCTCTGAGTGATTCTCTCTCACTGTGTGCCGTCGCCGGCCATTCGCTGCAAGTCGCGGACGGCTCGGGATAGGCGGAAGTCACCTTGCACACGACACCTCTGCAAAAATGGATCGTAGTACCTACACAGACAGAAACAGACAGACATTTCTCCATTCATGTGTTATCTATCGTTCTTGGCGTGGCTGCTCACGCCATGACCCCTCTGATGAGTTTGCATCTCTCTGTGAAGGGCATGTCTTCATCCGCGATGTATGAACGTCTCATTTCTGCGTAGTGGGCGTCGCGTCTTGGCGTCTCTTCTGGCCCTTCCTCGACGTTCTCGATTGCCTTGACCCGCGATGCAATGTACGCCAGGGCCATGTCCTTGAGGTAACTGCGGCTAAGTGCGAATTGTGTGTGTCGTGTCTCGCTGTCGGTCTGGCTGTCTCCCGTTTGGCCTCACTTGTGTTCCTTCCGTTTGATCTTTTGCGTCTTGTCACCGAACAGCCCTCCAGCGCTCGCCACCTTCTGTCGCTTCATCGAGACACACCTGTCCTCATGTGAGCCCCTGTCCACATGTCAGACACACGCACAAAGGCAGCCACCAATGAGCGGAGAGGGGAATGTGTCCGTCTTGTGTGCGTGTCTGTGCGTCTGTCTGACGTGAGCGTTGGGTCGTATGCCACGCGCCCAATGATGCGTGAGTTGCGACAGATCTCCTCACAGCGTCCTTCAAACAACTCTGAAGGCAACAAGGCATCGGTAGTCATTCTGTCTGTGTGTCTCCCTCTCTGTCTCTCTTTCTGTGTCTCTCTATCTGCTTATGCCCACCCACCCATGTGGGGTGGGCAGAGAGACTCGAGGCCCGTGATCATGAACTCATCCGCCAGCTTTGACATCGGCACCTGAACGAACGAACGAATAAACCAATCAATCACTGAATCAATGATGTTTCCATGTTGGCTGGCCTCTTTCAGAACGGCGAGTCCATTGTTGTTGAAAGCCTTGACAGTCACTTCACCGGGAGAAGCGATTGGCTCCAGCTGTGCGTCTGTGTGCGTGGCGGCCGGCCGGTCCTGCAGCCGCACTGGGCGCGACAGAGACAAGTCCCACTGAGGCGGTACCTGCAGCCAACACAAACACAGGGGGATGGAGGCAAAGTGATCACGTGCCCGTCTTGTGGCAGTGTGTGTGTTTGGCTTGCCTCGTAAGGCGGCAGCATGCCTTTGGCGCGGCGGACTTTCCTGACGGCGGGCCCGAAGTGAAGCTGCGCATCGGTGAGTGAGAGCAGACCGGCCGCCACCACCAGCAGCAAGCAAAGGAAAGACGAACGATTCATGGTCGGTGGTGCTTGCTCTTATGCAGACACACAGGCGAGGGTGGGTCAATTGCTTCAAGTGTATGTGTGTACATATGCATCGACCTGTTTACGTTCACAGCAGTTCACTCGGTGTGTGTGGTTGAGCACCTAGGTAACATTCTTGCTTGTGACGGATGCGGATGCGATGCGAGCACACGTGTGTGTGTGTGTGTGTGTGTGTGCACCCCAGACAGACCAGAGCATGTGTGTGCAATGAGACAGATACAGCAAGGCAAGGACGATTTGTGGATGTCTGGAGTTGCAGAAGTACATTCAGGCACACTTGTCTCCCGTGTCATGTGTGTAAGCATGAGACAACCAAATATAAAATGTGGGCACCGATTGCCGTCCTCATGAACATGCTTGATGGCCGACAGCCGTAAACTGCCTCGGCCTGCCTGTTGGCTCCGCACGGTTGGCGTCCATACCCACCAGCGAGAATGTGGACAGGATGGGTACCTGTTTGCACATGTCCCCCGCCTGCAGCCGTCGCCTTCCCGCCTCCCCATCCTGGTACACCTTGAAGTTCCGGCTGTCATGCGGTGGCACCGGCATAAACTTCCTCAGTTTGCCTGTGCGCTCGATGTCGTTGACGTCGATACTCAGGTGTGATAAGGTGGAAAGGATGGTGAAGTGGAGCTGCAGACGCAGGTGAGGAAGCTCGAACACCTCGCGCAGCATGCCCAGGATTGTCTTGACATCATCATCATTAAAGCTGACCTCCCGCACGTGCTTCAGCGTGGCGCACACCATGGGCAGCACCGTGGTCAGCCGGCCAGTCCTGCACCCCAACTCCAGCATCGCGGGCAGCGATATCGAGAAGAAAGGGGCGGCCGCCTTGTTGTTGTTGGTCTGGTCGAGCTTGACCAGCAAGCAACCCAGAAGGCCGCCCAGGTTCGCGACGGTCTTCCGATAAGGACCGTCTTGGGCTGCAGGGTTGCTGGTGGCGTACATGAGGAGGTGCTCGATGGCGAACAACACGAGCCGAATTGTTGAGCGAATCACGAAGGGGATGGGCTGCGCAGCGTCGACTCCTGACAGGAATGCGCCAGTGTCTCGCGATCTTCTGGTCCTCTCGATGACCATGAACGAAAGATGAAGACTGTTCTGCTTGGTGAGTCGGTGCCGCCTTGAGCCCCTACATACATTCACAACAACACGGACACACAGCATGAATCAGTGGCGTCTTCCTCTCCTTCGTTACTTCCTTCCTCCTCGCTACACACGCCCAAAAACCTTGCAGTACGCGCATCCGCACTCCTTCCCGTCCTTCGGCTGCTGGAGCTTGCTGTTGTCGAGAGAGAAAATGATGCTGCTGAACCGCTCGAGAGGCGGTTTCTCATGAGCAGCAGAATGGCGGGGCTCGTGCTTTGCCGCAGATGTGCTGGTCGTGGAACTCTTTCAGCAGGTCGTGTGCTTTTTCACGATGCTGTTCGTCGACCCCATACTGAGGGCGTGTGAGTAGTGAAGAGTGTGTGGAGAATTGAGGGAACACGCCTTCTCTCGGTGATCACGACTTCTGCCCCTACACACATGACAAAACGACACATGATGTGCACAGCATGAGTGGTTGACGTCTGCCCAGCATGCTGCCCAGCAAACTTAGAACGACTTGCCTCCCAATGTGCGCAGCTGCACTCCTTCTCATTGAAAATATGACAGACGCGGATTGCTCGTAATTTGCTGAGCATAGTGGTCCGTGTAATGGACATGATCGCCAAAGGGAAGACGTAAATTAGGGTTTGCGGGGTCAGCTTGTCTCAAATCTCGCCGAAATTCAGCCGAATGCATTAATTGGATGATGTATGCACCAGACTGATATCACTGGTCATACATCACGTGCACCAGTCTTGACACTCGTCCGTGTGTGGCTGTCTGTATCGGCTGGCCCGCCTGTCTGTCTGCCTGTCCATCCGTCCATGTCCACGTGTGTTCAGTGAGTGAGTGAGTCTATGCCGCCATCTGCTGCTCCTTTTGGTCTTGTGTGACGGTGTCGATTGCCTTGGCCAGCGTCTCGTTGAGCAGCTGCACCGGCTCGCCGTCGTTGACGACGAACTTGGGCTGGCCGCCCTCACTCAGAGATGAGACGCCCTCAACCACAACCTAACACACAGAAAGACACACACAGACAAGAGTGTGCCTGCCTCTCTCTCTCTCTCTCTCTGCCTGTGTGTGTGTGCTCAGTGTGGTCACTTCTGTCACAGCTTTCTTTCTCTCTGGCGGGACGGCCAAGTGGGCGTCGTGGGCGTCTTCCTGCTCGGACTGACGACACTTCAGCGCATTGTACCTGTCCTCACACACACACTCGTCTGTCTCTCTGTCTTTGTGTCTGTCTGTCTGTCTGTCTGTCTGTCTGTCTGTGTTTGTGTGTGTTGTCCCACATTATATGGACTGACCTTTGTTCCTTTGTGCTGGTGGGCGGCAGCGCCTCGTCCAGTCCTGACGGCGGCAGGTGGTGGATGGCTCCCGGCCCAGAGTTGAAGCAGAAGACGGCCTCGATCAACGAAGACATCCACTCATCCCTTAATCGTTGTTGGTGTGGAGAGGTTTCCATACACACACAGACACAGAAGACACAAGGGCATTCCATCCACTGTGTGCCGTTTGTCAAGTGTGTGTGTGTGTCGTGTTGGTGTGTGCCTTTGTGTGGTGTTGAAGCCGCAGACCACGTGCCCGACACTCTCGTAGTACAAACGGAAACTGACACACAGACAGAAATCCACCAGGTGGGAGTGTGTTGGTGAATTTGTGTCTCTGTGTGTGGGCTGTGAGTGACCATTCCCGTGATCGTGCGAGTGTTTCGATTGGCATCTGAATGGCCGGCAGACTGAAACGCTTGAACAGCACGCCACCTTCAACACAGACACACAAAGACAGAGGAGTGTGGGCATTGTGTTGTGCTCTGTGTGTGTGTGGCAATTGTGTGCGTACGTTCCTTTGTGAGTCTGAAGTCCTGGTCAGTGATCGCCGCTGGAAAGGGCAGACACTCAGTGATCTCAGTCGGGTCCGGACAATAATCCAACACGCCCTCCTGTCATCACACAATCACACAGACAGAGATGGGCGTGTGTGTCTCTCCCTCCTTGGCTCGCCGACTCACTCGTGCGACTGAGCAGCCCGGTGCGGTCGCTCTCGCCGCCCCGCCGACCTGCTCGTCCTCAATTGACGAACGCACAGCCACAGCCTTCAACTCCTGCGCACACCAACTCACATGACCATCGTCATCTCGTGTGTCTCCCTCTGTCTGTCTGTCTGTCTGTCAGTGTCATGGTACGTGCCTGTCTGAGCTCTTGGGCCTGCTCGAGCAGCCGGGTGGCCGCCTGTGCGGCGCTCTTCGCATCAGCCAATTCGGCGGTCTGGTTGTAGGGCGCTGGCTCGTAGAGGTTGTGCAGCTGGTGCAGGCCCTCTTGCATGAAGCGGACTGCGGATTTTGACAGGCTGCGGAGCGATGGGAATGCATCGGTGAGGAGGGGCAGGCACAGACACAGGGCAAGCAGAAGGCAGCCGATGCGACGATGCATCGTCAACTTTGCCTATTTGATTGTGTGTGTGTGTGTGTGTGACTGGGTGGTTGATTGATTGATTGCTTCTCGATCGACAGATATCTGTACACGCGTACGTATGGACACACACATACGTACATGCACTTACATGTATGTGCATGTCTCTCATCATGGTCAATGACAGAGTCCAGCCACCCACTATGCCACCCACTAGTTATCGGTAGTCTTCTTTGAGTATCCATCTGCCCGGCACCGTCGGTCCGGTGCTCTTGTGGAAGGTGCAGAGACCCTTCAGCAGCTGCTTGAACACTGCCTTCTGGAACGACGGCACACGGGCACCGAACTCCTCCAGCACCTGAGAAGAGAGGGAGGAGACACACAATGGTGGACAAAACCGTCACGCGACATCCTCCCAACCGCACCCACCCGCACCCACCTCTCCTGTTGTGGCCGTGTAGTTCTTGTCTGCGCCGAGTCCATGAAAGAACTCCAGCAGCTCCCGGCCCTTCTCCATCTCGAAGGAGTGGGTCTTGACCTCTTCCGCCTCCTCCCCCCTGCTCTCTTCAGACGTGTTGCTCGTCTGCCGCTGGCTGGGTGGCGGCTCGCTCGGCGCCGCCACTGTCCCGGTGGCACCGAGTGTCTGCGACAGCTTCTTGAGCCCTGCCAGCAGGGATGCGGTCGCCGGCGACTCCTTGGGCGCCTTGCCGGGCAGCCGACTCGCCGCAGATGAGGCAGCCGAGCCCGGAGGAGCACCAGCACGGCCGTGGCGGCCAGTCCATGTCGGCACCTGGTGGACACCCATACAGGTGTATGAGATGCGCTGTCCGTTGTGTGGTCTGTGTGTGGCTCACATTGATGCCGTAGGACTGTCGCTCTCGCTGTGCCTTCTTTAACGCGGCTAGAGCCCTCGACGCTGCACACGCACGCAATCCATATGGATGGACGGGCAGGTGGTGAGCGGTGGACGGCCGAGCACTTTCCCATTTTGTGCAGCCAGGCAGCCGACCTGTCTTCTTGCTGTCATCGTTGACCAGGGCCGAGTCGAGATGGGACGTCTCGAGCCTATCGTGCGACATGGCCGTCTGCACGCCCTGCTTGCTGAACAGCGTCTCGAGCAGCTGGTTGTGCTGCTCCGTGGCACCCTGGCTCAGCTGGTGGTTCTCGCCGAGCGGCTGCGACGCCGCTGATGTGAAGGCGTCCGTCGTGGTGGTGCCGGTTGCCGTCACAGGACCCGACTTGGCGACGCGCTTGAACAACTCACGGTACCTGCAGCATACAGACGCGAGAAGCATGCAGCGATGAAGACAAAGCGGACGTGTGTGTGTTGCGTGCGTCTGACCGGTCGGGCAGCTCCTCGATGGTCTCAGGGTCGAAGCCCGGGGGCGGCGGAGGCATATCGAACAACTCCTGAGAGAGAGAGGAGAGAGGATTGGATGTTTGCCACATGGGTCTGAGGTTTCTCTCTTTGTCTGTTCGCTGACCTGCAGGTCGTTCCACTTGAAGAACCGTCGCTGCTTGGGGTCGTCGAGGACCTTCTGGCTGAGGAAGTGCTTGAAGATCTGCCGGTGGTAGATCTTCTCCTCCAGGGTGCCCGTCGACAGCAGCCGATAAACCGTCACCTCCCGCGTCTGACCGATCCGCCACGCACGCTCGCGCGCCTGACAACACACACCACAAGACACTTGACGATGGCCAACAAGAGTTCCGTGGGTGTTATGTTCTTCCCACCTGCACGTCGGTCATGGGGTTCCAGTCTGGGTCGAAGATGACCACTCGGTCGGCACCGATGAGGTTCAGCCCAACACCGCCCACACGTGTCGTCAAGACCATCGCAAAGATGCTCTGACAAGTGAGGCAGATGGTTGCTGCCTCGCTTGTGCGTGTGTTCTCTTTGCTCACGGTGTCGCTGTTGAATGAGTCGATGAGAACGGCCCGCTCCTTGATGGCCGTCTGGCCGTCCATCCGGATGAATGTGTAGTCGGCGGCCGTCATGAAGGAGCAGATCATCTTGAGCATCTGGACCGTCTGGCAGAAGACCAGCACCCGGTGGCCGTCTCGGTGCCACGTGGCGAAGATCTCTTTCAGCACCTGCATCTTCCCTGACCTGATGGATGGATGGATGCATCACGACCACACACAGCACACCATGAGCCATACCACTAAAGTGTCGTGTGTGTACCTGGCGGGGTTGCCGAAGTCCTCCGGGCGGCCATCCTCTGGCTCATCCAGGAGCAGGAGGTCGGGATGGTTGCAGATCTTTCGGAGGACCGACAAGACGAAGAAAGCTCGAGCACGTGACCTGAACCCACGCACATACGACCATACGCAGTACGGCAGCACCGTCAGTGCAGTGGCACTTGGCTGTGTGTCTGTGTCTTACTGCATAAGCTCGCCCATTCGATGTCCGGTGAGGAAGTCGACGTACACCTGATACTGCGCGACGCTGAGGTTGCAAAACAGCACCTGGTCGACATAGAAAGGTGATACATCCTTTGTTGGTTTGTTCGCTCATCCCTCCACCCAGCTTCGTAAGGATCGTGTTGTGCTCTGCTCACTTGTTCGGATTTGGCGGGCAGCTGCAGGATTTCCTGCACCTCCTTCTTGCTCCGTCGCAGCAAGTAGGGCTGCGTCAACTCCCTGACAGGTCAGCAGCACAAGAAGCAAGATGGTCCATTGCCGTGTGTTTGTCATCAGATGCCTGCCTGCCTTCATTTTCACCTCAGCAGCACCGCGCAGCGATAGCCCGCCTGGACCCTTGCCTGTGACGCATTCAGGTAACCGCCCTGCAACACACATGCGCACGTGGCGCGTGTCGATCCCTGTAGTCTTCTGCGGCGTGTGTTGTGTGTGTATGCGCCGATGTAGATACCAGTCTGATGGGCTCGGCGAACTCTTCGATGAACACAGGCAGCGTGCCCAGGCGGCCGGGGAAGCAGAAGTCGAACAGCGACCACAGCTCACGCAGGTTGTTCTGGATGGGCGACCCGGACATGATCAGCCGGTGCGACGTGTCAAACTGATAGATATATACATGGATAAGCAGACAGTGGTGATATCCTCCCTCTGTGTGCGTGTGTATGTGTGTGTGTGAAGGTACCCTTTTGACGGCTTGTGTGATGGCTGCGTCGGGGTTGCGGATCCTCTGCCCCTCATCCAGGATTACATAGTGCCATCGCTTGTCTAGCAGCAGGTCCTGCACACGCGCACACGCCACACACCGACATGGACCCCATGAGATCCACTTCTCGGCGCTCTCGCGTGCAGCCCGCCTGCCCACCAGATATGGCCGCAGCGATTCGTATGACGTCAGCAGCACACCGCACTGGCTGCTCGCTATCTCAGCCGCCTGCACCCGGCCCTTCGGACCCTTCACACAACACACATATACGCACGCACACATACACATACCCGGCCGTGAATGAGTGCACTGCACTATCTATCATCGGGCTCCTCACCTTCTGATGGAAGATGCACACCCGCAGCGGCGGGAACCATGTGTGCAGCTCGTTCTCCCACTGCTTGACCATCGTGGCTGGACACGCTATCAGCACCCCACCGCCCTTGCTGTGCGTCGCATCCTCACTGCTCGACGAAGGGACGGGAGACCGCCGCTCGGGGCCGGCAAACTCATCGTCGTGAGAAAGGCCCTCCTGATGGCACCACACACGCACGGACAGTGACGTTGGTGCACTGTTCCGCCCATCCATCCGTCCGTCCCACTTGGAGGATGCTGGAGTGATGCAGGGCGGCGATGAAGGCAGCCGTCTGGACGGTCTTGCCTGCACACACATCCACCAGACGACACATGAGGGCCACAGAATCATAGAGAATGGATGGCCGGGATGGATGTGCTGTGTGACGTACCCAGTCCCATCTCATCGCCGAGCAGCCCGCCCACCCCCTGCACATGCAGCCCCCACAGCCACCGCACGCCGTCCTGCTGATACGAGTACAGCGACTCCCACAGCCAACGGGGCATCCGCAGACGCCTCCCTCCCTGCTGCTGCTGCTGGTGGTGGTTGTAGACCGACTCCGGGATAACCGCCCCATGCACACTCTCGCGCGACGGCAGCTCCACCTCCACCTCGCTGTTCATGTCCCCCTGCCGCGCCTCGAGCCACTCCTTCATGCGGGCCTCGTACACCTTGTCGGAGGTGTCGTCGTGGGTCTGCGGCTCGTCACTGCCCTGCTCCAGCCTGCGACGCTTCGCTCGCCGATTGGGCCGCTCGTCCGACAGGTCGCTCAAGCCCTCACTGCTCTCGCTGTCGCCACTCAGGATGCGGTCACGTATCCGCCTCGGCGCCACGCCGCCGCCCTTGCCGTCGCCATCGGGCCGCCACTCGCCATCGGATGACTGGTCGTCATTCTCGAGGCTCAGTGGGGAGGGGGTGGGGGAGCGCCTCTTCTTGGGGGCGGTCTTGCTGGCTGGTGGTGGTTTGGCCTGGGGCGGTGCTGGGGCGGGACTGCCGCTGGCCCGCAGTCTCTTGAGCTTCCTACGTTTCTCCACCTCCTGCTGACTCTTGGGCACCAGCAGACGGCCGTCGACGTAGCGGAAGAACGATGACTTGTGCTCACCGTTGCGACCTCCGCTGGCCCCGGCGGGCTCGCTCCTCCCTGACGGCTCACGATCGATGCCATCGTTGGTGTGGGCACGTTTGGCCTTCTGCCGCTCGGCTGGCTGGGCAGCGGCTCTCTTGGGACCACTTTTGTCACCAGAAGCGGGAGGGGGAGGGGGGGCGGGGCCATGGCGTCGATTCTTGCGCGCGATGCGCCCAACCGACACGTGGTGTGGGGCGGCGGAGGCAGCAGCACTGCTTGACGGCTCGGCTCCGCTGTGACTGTTGCGGATGTCGTCGTGCTGCTTCTGCCGCTGGGACTTGAGAGATGCGACTTTGTCACTGAGGGACTGCCGCTGCTGCTGGAGCTGACCCAGCTGCTCCGTGCACCGGTTGAACAGCCGGTGGTCCTCTACTTCATGCTGCGGCCGGCCCGGCACTGACAGACAGACAGACCGACAGGCAGGCAGAGATCACAGCATGGTCGATGTCCATCTGTCGTGCACAATGTCAGCTTACCATTCTCTGTCTTGGTGCCGTCCACGCCCCGCTGTGCCAGCTGCTGCAGTTTGGCAGAAACAGCCTGTATGTCCTTGGCGTGCTTCTGCATCTGCTGCCGGTACGACTGCTCCTCGTACACCAAATCCAGCTGGTTGAGCACACCCTGACACCACACACCACAAAACGACAGAACAGAGAGCACATCGATAGATGAGTTATCTTCACACGATGGACAAGACAGGTTGGTTTGCCTTTTCTGATGACCTTTTCGACCCGACGGCTGTCGACTGCTTGCACGCCAAGCTGTTGAAGGCGCTCCATCGAGCCATCGCTGAAGCACATCGACACACAGCAACCATGGAACACAAACACAGGATCATCCGCGTGTTTGGCTAGTCTGCTGACCTGAGGCCAGGGAGGTCGGTATGGTCGTGCTTCTCGTCCTCATGGTTGGCTGCTGCCGGCTCCCCGTCCACCGGGAACCCTCTCGACGACGATGAAGTCATGTTCTTGTCGTCGATATTGCTACAAACGCAGAAACCTCCATCTGCTTCGCCTGTGAGTCGCCTGCTACAACGCACAAGTTTCTCCCCCTTTTCAAAGCTCGCAAACAGGAAGCGACGGAGGAGGAAAGCGCAAAGACGGCCCCTCGAGCGCGTGGCAAGGTTCTGCCGTCATAGCGCACCCTCAGGTCTTGACAAACCATGAGTGGTGAAACGACGGAGCGCCCGGCATGAGCGGGCACGCAAGAAGACACTCACCGGGTCATGATCCATGCCTTGATCCATGCATCCATCGCACAAACCGTAAGTGGGTCGGGAGAAACAGCACGCCAGACGCTATGGCATCTTCCTGTGTTTGCATGTGTGTGGACCTGCAGGAAGCCGTAGCAGCGTAGCTGAGCTGATCTCTGGTGTGTGTTGAGCGATGGATGGCCCGCCAGCCAAAGCCCCGCGCACAGCCGCTCCGGCCCAGAGTGACGACTCATCCAACCGCACCTCGTCGACAGGAGACCTCACGAGCCTTCTGGATGGGCTCATCTGGCTCAATGTGTCATCGTATCAGTCCGTCAAGGAGCGCCTGGCGATGAGCTGTGTCTGCCGGGCCTTCTACTGGGCCATCTACTCGCTGATCCGCGTCATCAACTGGCACCGCCCCAACCACGGCCTCAGCTGCAAGGGACCTGGCGGCAGCCTGGTGACGTTCGAGCAGCAGCAGCACGCCATCGTCCTGCTGCCCAGAGAGGAGGAGGTCGAGGAGATCGGCCGGGCGCGGCTCTTCGCCTTTGTGTCGCTGCAGCTGGTCTGCCACACCGACACGCTCAAGGCCATCCAGACGATACAGGCCAAGCAGCAGCGAGACAAAGATGGCGATGCAGGTGACGGCGGCGATGCCGATGAAGAGGCGAGCGGCCTGCCGGTGGCGCAGGTCAAGGGGCCCGATGCGGTGTTTGACTCGGTCAGGTCGGTTGAGGTGGACAGCCTCGACGGACTCCATCTCTTCCAGCAGCAGAAGCTCGTCTGCCCGGCACTCGACCGGCTCACCGGCAAGGTCCTCTCTGAGGACGAGACAAACCACATCACGAGAAACTGGCCCCCGTCCGCTGTGGCCAAACGAGCATCCCTGCGCAGTGCGTTTGATGGCAGTCTGGCGTTCATCCTCGGCTCGTCCCCTTCCCTCAGCCACCTGGACATCTTCCCACTGCTGTGCTGCAGCACGACCCTCACGCAGCCCCTCACGGCCGCTGCCCTCTCATCGCTCAAGAACCTGCGCCACGTCGGCCACCTCAAGCTGTGGGGCACCACGGCACGTGAGAGAACCAAGATGGTGACATTGCTGCAGCAGCTCGCGCCAGGCAGCAGCGGCGGTATCGCGGCGGGCTCGTCCAGCAGCGCAAGTGCGGCCCCCTTCCCCTCTCCCTCCCCCTCCCCGTTGGGAGCCGCCACGAAGCGCCAGCTCAAGGTCCACTGCCCCCTTCGCATCGTCCCTGACTTGACCGATCCGACTGTCTGGCCCTATGACTCAGTGGAGACGATTCAGGCGGCAGAGGAGATGGGATGGGAGGTGACGAAAGAGGGAGGCGTGACACGCATCTATTACTACGGGGAGAGGGTGGAGGGCCCGCCGACCGCCGAGACCCTCGCGCTCGTGGATACCATCAAACGGCATGCGGGAGGGGGCGACAGCGTGTCATTGGCCGATTGCGATTTCCGGTCCGGCGATCCTATCAGCCCCCACTTCAGCGGCATCCTGTTTGACAACGCTAGTACACTGCATGTGCAGCTCCGCATTCGCGGCCCTGACGTCGCTGCCGAGTCCTTCAACAGCATCCCCCAGTGGCTGACCGAGGAGACCACGCTCAAATCACTCAGGTGAGGCAAACAACACCATAACGGAGGGGCCATTTGTCATCTTTTGGGGTGTGTGTGTGTGTGTCGATTCAGTAACGTGACGGAGCTCTGGCTGACGAACATTGGTTACGTGCGTAATGTGCCAACTTGCGACCCCGAGTACCTGATCCCCCCCGCCACGCCCAACCGACTCTCGAGGCTCCTCTCATGCCTCCCCGCACTCACACACGTGCACTTCGACTGTCCGGAGGTGAACGGCATCCTGGTCACAGAGGTGCTGGCATACATTCAGCAAAGCGTCGGAACAAAGCCACTCAAGGTACAAACACACACACATGGCACGGTCACACCCCTCCCTCATGAGTGAATCCTTCTCACTTGGGTCGCAGAAGTTGGAGATAGTGTACGACGTGCCGCTCTTCGACCGGCCCCGCACCAAAGCGGCCGCCCCTGTCGCCTTCCCCTCACCCCACACCACCCGCCAGTACCCCACAGTGGAAGAGCTCAGCATCGAGATCGGTATGGATGACGAGGACGTCCAGAGAACCAACAACCCGAGAGCCGAGAGCGTCCCCGAGCGGCTGCGGGACCCCTTCCGCCTCGTCCACGAGGTGCGGCCGACGCACGCCACCTTCAAACTCACCGAGCGGGCAGACATCTTCGCCGTACCTGGCGACGCTGACCAAGTCGAGAACGAGCTCAGCTTGCTGTTCCGCGAGGGCCGTGTGCGCGACGACATGGCCGAGTACGGGATGGAGGTGCGTCGGCCCAACACCTATACTCGGTATGATGGTGAGCAGTCGTCGGCTGACGAGCTGGCAGTCCGGCCGCACGAGCACGAGTTGGCCGTCACGATGGTGATGTGGCCGGTGGACGACAGTGACGGTGTAGAGGAGGAGAGGGAGGGAATCGACGATGAGGAGGGCTGGACGGACTGAGGAGAGCAGGGGGGAGATGGTTAGTTGCCGGTGTGAATAGCTACTTAGTGTACAGACAGACGAGAGAGCAGGCCGACCGAATGCTCGGCTGCGGCTCTGAGACGAACACTGCTGTGCGGTGGCTCGCCATCTGCGCGACGCCGTGCCCACTGATTGAGAGACCCCTGAGTAGGTAGCGGGGGATGGGTGGTGCAGACTGCTCGAGTGCCACAGATACGCATCCATGTCATTGACTCATTGTTATGAATGCATCCACATGTTGTCCACTCTGCCTCCCTCTTGGATTCGCGAATGTGTCGGGGAAGGCCACACGAGCAGCCACTCGTGTGTGTGCAGGCTGGCATTCGTTCTCATCTACCGGGTTGCCACACGCTCGCGCTTCCAAAATCTGGGCCTCACAGCCAACAAAGTGACCCTCCCTCCCCCGCCCAGGCTGTGGCCCTCCCAACGTGAGGCCCTCATGGAAAGTAAGACAGACAGGGGCGGCTGTGGCCGCCTGCACGTTGGTTGATGCTTTCTCCCTATGTCTCCTCTAAAGACTTCTGCGTCTCGTGCGACGAATGCACGATTGCAGGTGTGTTGGCAGCCGGTGTTGAGACAGACTCACGTCGATGAGATGTGTGTGTCTCTGGCGCGTCTGAGGACAAGAATAAAGACCATCGTAACAATCCTGACGAGCCATAGCGTCACCCACTGAAAACCTCTTCCACACATCCAACCGCCCGGCTATTATACATCCCCCCCCATCCATCCATCCAGCCATGTCTCCCTGTCTCTCTCAGTCCATGATGATGTGCGCCCCCCCTGCCCAGCCACTCCGCCAGGCTCTCCCGGTCATCGTCAGCACCGCCAGCGGCACCCGCACCCTCGTCGATGTCCATCGGCTCATAGTCACCGCCGCCCTCCGAGGGGTCCTCCTCTGCGGCCAGGCGGCACCGCGCCAGATCCAGCCGGCACTGCCAATCAGATGCACGGCTGATGGCCTCCATCTTCTTGTGCAGGCGGCCCAGCACTCGGGGGTCGTTCCACTTGAGCGTCTGGCGGCTCTTCCCCTTGCCGCGCGGCGCCCTCTTCATCTTGGGGAAGGCGTCATGGCCGCCCGCCGCCTCTGTTGTCTTGACGATCTCGCCCTCCCGGCCCTTGTTCCACGGCCCCCACAGCACCTCCTCCCCCAGGCCACCGAAGACGGGCGGCGTCTCGTCCTTCTCATGAGACTTGGGGCGGCGGACGGCGGCTCGCTTGGCCTTTGGGAGGGGCTGGTGGTCGCTGTCTGTGGGGCTGGGTGACGGGAGGGGGCTGCGGGTGCGCTTCTTGCGGTTCTGTCGCAGCACCATGCCGTGAGCATTGGGGCCGCTGGCGAAGGGGTCGGGCTCCTGCGGTGGGTCAGGGGGCGAGGAGAGCCGATAGCGGTGGTGCTGGGAGACGGTGGGCGACGGCAGGAGGGCTGAGGGTACCGGGCTGGATGAAGGTGGGGAGACACAGAGAACAAGTTGACGTCTGATGGATGGATGGTGTTGCCCCTTTGATCCCTTTGCCCACCTGTGGTCGATGGTCATTTTGGCGGGGGGCGATGCGGTGGCGATGGCTGTGTGGACGGGGTGCGTCGACAGCACCTTGCGATTGCGACGTAGCTCGGCCGCCAGCGATTTCCTCACAGACCTGACAGACAGACAGACAGACAGACAGGAAGGACACACACATGTCGTCGTGCGTCGGTGTGGCTTCCGTCCTCGGCTGCCATGACTGACTGTCTGTCAGCGTACCCTTGAGCGGTGCGACTGTACTCGTTGTGCTCCTCTGGCACCTGTCTCTTGTCCTCCTTTGGCGGCGTGCTGTTGTCCCCCTGGCTGTCGTCCGCCGGGAAAGACGGCGTCTTGGATATCGTCTTGGATGGCAGCAGGGGCGAGGGGTCGGTGCCATTAGCCTCGGCCGACGACAGTGTGCCCGGCCGGCGGCTGATGGGAGGGCGACTGACAAACACACAGAGACAGACAGAGACAGACAGACAGGGAGGGAGGGAGGTGAGCTGTGGTGGCTCGTGTCTGCTGGCTGCAGGGGCACAGACATACCTGTCCAGCGGGAGCGGGGGGGCTGGCGCCTTGACCTTCAACACACGCAGCTGGTCCGCCAAAGAAGCCCTGAACCAACACACACATGAATTCAGCGATGGCCGGCGATGCAGCTGGGTCTTCCCTTCGGTGCCTACTTGGCGCCGGGCCCATTGCCCGGGTTATCCTTGATGGTGTGGCCGTGCACAGGGATGCCCGCAGGCAGGCGATCCTTCTTCAACTCAAACGGCGAGACACTGAACAAGGACCACGGCATTGACTCAGTCTCTCTCGTGTGTGTCTCTTTGTGTCTGTATGTCTCTGTCTGACCTGGTGGCCTTCGCCGCTGCAGTGTCTTTCAGCAATGTGCCCTCGACGAGGCCGCTAACCATCCCCGGCCCCATGTCACACACGTGCATGCCCTCACCCTCACCGAACCCCATCTGCTGTCCATAGCCTCCCAGCCCCATCTCGACACACAGCGTGTGGCTGTTCGTCGCGCGCCTCTCTTTGCGCACGCGGTGCGCCTCGCCCTTGCCCTGCGTCTGTGCCTTGGACGACTTGCCGCCGGCCCGTCTGGCGGGGCGCGGCTCGTACAGGTCATCGTCGTCATCCTCACCATCCGCCAAGAAACGGTCGTCGAGCGCCGTGACATTTGGCGCGAGGATGCTGGAAGACGCCTTGGTGGCCCTGGTACGGGTCGTCTTCTTGGGGTGGCGGTGGGTGGGGGCGGGGGGGAGTGCCATGTCAGCGAAACGGAGGACCTGGTACTTGGGGGAACCTGCAGGCAGACAGAGAGACACATACAAACGTGCTTTGCCAAGTAAGGGTCAGCAGTAGCTTGCGCACCGTGTGAGCTTCCGAGCGTCATGGCTCCACTGGTATGGTCCGACACAGTCTGCAGACCTGCAAAGGCACATCAAGGGAAGGGCAGACGAGATGCACCAATAGGCTCTGGTTGCTGATCGGCGTGGTGGCGTGTGTGTTTGTGTGCGGCTGCGGCTCAATGGCCACCGACGTACCTATGATGGCCAGCTTAGACCGGTAGTCGGTGGTCAGTCTCTCCAGCAGCGACAGCGGCAAGTTGGCGAGCAACATGTCCCACTGGGTCACCAACACATACCTGCACACAACACATCACACCAGAGGACCATACAGCATCCCGCCATCCGCCCACCATTGTGACCCTCACCGAATGGTCTTCTTGCACTTGAGCCTGTCGAGCATCGCCTCGACCAGCACTCCCAGGTGAACGGGATAGCCCCCGCCATGAGGGTCGGGCCGCCGGCTCTTCTCAATCATGTCGGCCACCTCCCGCTGAATGGCCGTGTTGCCTCCCTTGGTGCGGCCCCACGCGGCCACCGAGATGTCCCGCAGCACCGTCACGGCATCGTATGTGCCGCCTCCACTGCTGGACGGCGAGAGGCGCAGGAACGCGTTCTGCGTGGTGGTCTTCTTCGTCTTGGTGTGGCTAGCCAGCTGCGAGCTGAGGGTGCCTTGGACGAGATTTTCCACCTCGAGAGCGTCGAATATCGTCGAACGGACCACAATCATATCGCCAGAACCCTCACTGTTGCACCTGCACCACACACACGATGACACAACCAAAAGCTTTGGGGCCCATTGGAATGCGCATCTATCTAACGCACTGAGTGTCACAGATGGCCATGCATGTGTCAGGACAGCCCAACAGAGCCTCACGACACGTCACACCATTGCAGTGCACCACTGAGTCCACCGAATCGGTGATCTCACCTTGAGATGAAGGCCTCGAGTGCCTTCATCTTGCTATGGGTCACAGATTCCAGCTCCTGAGCCATCGCGGGCGACAGCCCCGCCCCTGGGAGGGCTGGCAATGACGTCATGATGGCGCCACGAGCCCCTTGGTGCGGACGGTGAGCGAGACAAAGGATAATGAGGCTTTCGGTGCTCCTTCGCACTGCTGGTCGAACCAGATGGACACCTTTGGGAGACAGAAGCCCTATAGCAGTCTGAAAAGCAGATTTGATGTCGTGGCGGCTGGGATCAGGGCTCGCAGATCCCCGCCAGGACGGCCAGGAGCCCTCCATTTTGTGGCAGTGATGGCGCCGCCTTTGATGCAGATGACAGCCCACTCCTATCCATCGCGTCCACCGCCCTCACACAACACACGCAGCTATTGCTCTCACTCTCTATATCGACAACATATCTACAGCTTCCCATCTGGTCAAATGGGGAGCTTGAACCCAATCCGACACAAAGCCCCCCCTCGGCCCTCGGCGCCTGTTGACAGTGCCCTTGTGGCCGCTCTCGGACAGGCCTTGCCCTCTCAGTGAGGCTCTCACATATCGCCTGCTGTCAAGCGCCACTCCGCGACGACACCTTAGTCAAGCCGCGCAAGTTCCAGCGCTCGCGAGTCGATGGCGACCTATACTGTATCGCTGGGGATGAATGACACGGTATTGGAAGTCCGTCTGAAGAGGTCCGTGTTGGTGTGGACGCTTCCTGGCTGCTGCAGATTGAGCCGTCTGGCGTTGGATGGCGGCGGCTGGAAGCGTTGAAGGGGAGGGCAGAGAGGGAGTGGCGGGAGGCGGCATAGTGGGTGTGGAAGTCTTGCACGCTGCCGGCACTGCACACACCTCGTCAGACCTGACGACCTGACAAACAGAAACACACACAGACACAGACAGAGAGAGAGTACAGCGCATCTCTGTTGTGTGTCCGGTGCTCTGTCTGCCTGTCTGTCTGTCTGTCTGTGTGGGTCAGTTGGTGATGCATGATATGGATCAGCACGCCCTCTCGGAGAGGCTCAGCCGACACAATGGTGGTTATACTAGTGTTGTCATCATCGCGTCCACACCACACACGCCGCTCTCTGACGTCCCTCACCCACACACATGCGGCTCCCTCTTACCCCCTCTGAGCATCTCGGGGACGACTCGAGAAGACCCGTACCTCGGCAACTCTGAAACCACAGCCACACACACACACACACACACACACACGTATCACCCGACAGTTTGAGAATCCCGTCAGCTTTGTGCTGCCAATAGAGGCGGGTGACCATGTCGGCGCTCGCTCGGCCGTTCGTCGGTCTCCGGCGTGTGCGAATGAAGACGGATGTCCTGGAGCAGACAAACAGGCCAATCAATGGACAAATCTGCTGCTGTGCCGCTCATCATCTTCGATGTTGCCAAATGGATGTTGCCAAGACGGACAGCATCGGACAGGAATCCATAAGTAGCCTTCCCGACTTCGCTTCTGTGCGATGATAGTAAGAGCTGGTTTTGATGCTGCCTGGTCCTGGTTCTGCTGCTGGTGCTGCTGCTGCTCTTCATTGCTGCCGCTCTCGGATGGTTCCGTGGATATGCAGACGGCAGGCTGCACTGGTGGTGCTGGTGGTGGCGATGGTGATGGTGGTGGCTCCTCCTCCGAAGGTGGTGGGTCTTCATTCGTGTCCTCCGCGTTCGTCTCCTCCTGGCGGCTGCACAGAGGCGGAAACACACCACACACATGAGGGAGTGTACAGCCAAGAGCCGCATTCTCGCTGACCTCCCGTCGTCGTCGGTCCTCAGGGAGGCCTCCAAGCGCTCGATGAGCTGCATCATACAACAACAGCCATCCACCGACTTTGTTTAGTGCTCTTGGAGCGTTTGTCGGGTTGGATACCTCTCTGTTGTCATCCAGCAGCTGCTCGAGCCTGTCGACGTCTTTGGATCTGCAGAAAGAGAGCCGGCCGGTTTGTGCGTCGGGTCGTCTGGCGAGATGAATGAGTGATCTTTCTTACTTGACGCATTCTGATATCGCCACGAGCAGCGCACCCCTGGCGGCTGTCCGCAGGCGCCTCCGCCATTTCCCTCTCCTTGTTTAGGCTTCAAGCTCGCAAAAGTGAGAAAGGGAAAAAGGAGGCGGGGAGGAGGACGGTGCGGTCGCATGAGCGCTCGGTGAGGTCTTGGCTGTCCTAGCGCACCCTCAAGTCCGAGCAACCCATCGGCTGCCCGCCGTTCGACGGGCTCACAAGAAGACATGCATCCATCGCACAAACCGTAAGCGGGTCGGGCGCAACGGCGCCAGACGCTATGGCATCTTCCTGTGTTTGCATGTGTGTGGACCTACAGGAAGCTGTAGCAGCGTAGCTAAGGTCTTTTGTGTGTGTTGAGCGATGGACGGCCCGCCAGCCAAAGCCCCGCGCACAGCCGCTCCGGCCCAGAGTGACGACTCATCCAACCGCACCGCCTCGAAGAGCCTGACGAGCCTTCTGGATGGGCTCATCTGGCTCAACGTGTCATCGTATCAGTCCGTCAAGGAGCGCCTGGCGATGAGCTGTGTCTGCCGGGCCTTCTACTGGGCCATCTACTCGCTGATCCGCGTCATCAACCGGCACCGCCACAACCACGGCCTCAGCTGCAAGGGACCTGGCGGCAGCCTGGTGACGTTCGAGCAGCAGCAGCACGCCATCATCCTGCTGCCCAGAAAGGAGGAGGTCGAGGAGATCGGCCGGGCGCGGCTGTTTGCCTTCGTCTCGCTGCAGCTGGTCAGCCACACCGACACGCTCAAGGGCATCCAGACGACACAAGCCAAGCAGCAGCGAGACGGGAATGATGATGCCGATGAAGAGGGGAGTGACCTGCCGGTGGCGCAGGTCAAGGGGCCCGATGCGGTGTTTCCCTCGGTGACGTCACTTGAGGTGGACAGCCTCGACGGACTGCATCTCTTCCAGCAGCAGAAGCTCGTCTGCCCGGCACTCGACCGGCTCACCGGCAAGGTCCTCTCTGAAGACGAAGTTGGTCGCCTCGAACTGCCGGCCGTGTTCGATGGCAGTCTGGCGTTCATCCTCGGCTCGTCCCCTTCCCTCACTCACCTGGACATCTTCCCACTACTGTGCTGCAGCACGACCCTCACGCAGCCCCTCACGGCCGCTGCCCTCCCATCGCTCAAGAACCTGCGCCACATCGGCCACCTCAAGCTGCGGGGCACCGGCACACTGGCGACGAGCAACACTGAGACAACCAGGGTTGTGACATTGCTGCGGCAGCTCGCGCCAGGCAGCGGCGGTATCGCGGCGGGCTCGTCAAGCAGCGCAAGTGCGGCCCCCTCCCGCTCCCCCTCGTCCTCCCCGTTGGGAGCCGCCACGAAGCGCCACCTCAAGGTCCACTGCCCCCTTCGCATCGTCCCTGACTTCACCGATCCGCCTGCCTGGCCCTATGACTCAGTGGAGACGATTCAGGCGGCAGAGAAGATGGGGTGGGAGGTGGTGAGAGAGGGAGGCAAGACAGCCATCCATTACTACGGAGAGAGGGTGGAGGGCCCGCCGACCGCCGAGACCCTCGAGCTCGTGGATACCATCAAACGGCATGCGGGAGGGGGCGACAGCGTGTCATTGGCCGATTACGATTTCCGGTCCGGTGATCCCATCAGCCCCCACTTCAGCGGCATCCGGTTCGACAACGCTAGCACACTGCATGTGCTCCTCCGCATTCGCGGCCCTGACGTCGCTGCCGAGTCCTTCAACAGCATCCCCCAGTGGCTGACCGAGGAGACCACGCTCAAATCACTCTGGTGAGGCAAACAACACCATAAGGG
>CDMY01000198.1:152317-171370 GCA_001179505.1 Vitrella brassicaformis
CAGCCGCCGCCATCCAACGCCAGACGGCTCAATCTGCAGCAGCCAGGAAGCGTCCACACCAACACGGACCTCTTCAGACGGACTTCCAATACCGTGTCATTCATCCCCAGCGATACAGTCTAGGAGAACCTCAGCATCGCCATCGACTCGCGAGCGCTGGAACTTGCGCGGCTTGACTAAGGTGTCGTCGCGGAGTGGCGCTTGACAGCAGGCGATATGTGAGAGCCTCACTGAGAGGGCAAGGCCTGTCCGAGAGCGGCCACAAGGGCACTGTCAACAGGCGCCGAGGGCCGAGGGGGGGCTTTGTGTCGGATTGGGTTCAAGCTCCCCATTTGACCAGATGGGAAGCTGTAGATATGTTGTCGATATAGAGAGTGAGAGCAATAGCTGCGTGTGTTGTGTGAGGGCGGTGGACGCGATGGATAGGAGTGGGCTGTCATCTGCACCAAAGGCGGCGCCATCACTGCCACAAAATGGAGGGCTCCTGGCCGTCCTGGCGGGGATCTGCGAGCCCCTGATCCCGGCCGCCACGATATCAAATCTGCTTTTCAGACTGCTACAGGGCTTCTGTCTCCCAAAGGTGTCCATCTGGTTCGACCAGCAGTGCGAAGGAGCACCGAAAGCCTCATTATCTTTTGTCTCGCTCACCGTCCGCACCAAGGGGCTCGTGGCGCCATCATGACGTCATTGCCAGCCCTCCCAGGGGCGGGGCTGTCATCCGCGATGGCTCAGGAGCTGGAATCTGCCACCCATAGCAAGATGAAGGCACTCGAGGCCTTCATCTCAAGGTCAGATCACCGATTCGGTGGACTCAGTGGTGCACTGCAATGGTGTGACGTGTCATGAGGCTCTGTTGGGCTGTCCTGGCGCATGCATGGCCATCTGTGACATCACATAGATGCGCATTCCAATGGGCCCCAAAGCATTTGGCCGTGTGTCATCTCTGTGTGTGGTGCAGGTGCAACAGTGAGGGTTCTGGCGATCTCATGGTGGTCCGTTCGGCGATATTCGAAGCTCTCGAGGTGGAAAATCTCGTCCAAGGCACCCTCAGCTCGCAGCTGGCCCATCCCAAGGCCAAGAAGACCACCACGCAGACCCCGTTCCTGCGCCTCTCGCCGTCCAGCAGTGGAGGCGGCACATACGATGCCGTGACGGTGCTGCGGGACATCTCGGTGGCCGCGTGGGGCCGCACCAAGGGAGGCAACACGGCCATTCAGCGGGAGGTGGCCGACATGATTGAGAAGAGCCGGCGGCCCGACCCTCATGGCGGGGGCTATCCCGTTCACCTGGGAGTGCTGGTCGAGGCGATGCTCGACAGGCTCAAGTGCAAGAAGACCATTCGGTGAGGGTCACAATGGTGGGCGGATGGCGGGATGCTGTATGGTCCTCTGGTGTGATGTGTTGTGTGCAGGTATGTGTTGGTGACCCAGTGGGACATGTTGCTCGCCAACTTGCCGCTGTCGCTGCTGGAGAGACTGACCACCGACTACCGGTCTAAGCTGGCCATCATAGGTACGGCGGTGGCCATTGAGCCGCAGCCGCACACACACACACACACGCCACCACGCCGATCAGCAATCAGAGCCCATACGTGCATCTCGTCTGCCCGTCCCTTGATGTGCCTTTGCAGGTCTGCAGACTGTGTCGGACCATAGCAGTGGAGCCATGACGCTCGGAAGCTCACACGGTACGCAAGCTACTGCTGGCCCTTACTTGGCAAAGCACGTTTGTATGTGTCTCCCTGCCTGTCTGCAGGTTCCCCCAAGTACCAGGTCCTCCCCTTCGCTGACATCGCACTCCCCCCCGCCCCCACCCACCGCCACCCCAAGAAGACCCGCACCAGGGCCACCAAAGCGTCTTCCAGCACCCTCGCACCCAACGTCACGGCGCTCGACGACCGTTCCGCGGCGGATGGTGAGGATGACGACGATGACCTGTACGAGCCGCGCCCCGCCAGACGGGCCGGCGGCAAGTCGTCCAAGGCACAGACGCAGGGCAAGGGCGAGGCGCCCCGACTGCGCATGGAGAGGGGGGCGACGAATAGCCACACGCTGTGTGTCGAGATGGAGCTGGGAGGCTATGGGCAGCAGATGGGGTTCGGTGAGGGTGAGGGCATGGACTTGTGTGACATGGGGCAAGGGATGCTTAGCGGCCTCGTCGAGGGCACATTGCTGAAAGACACTGCAGCGGCGAAGGCCACCAGGTCAGACAGAGGCGCACACACACAAAGAGACACACACGAGAATGGGCGCCTGCCTTGGTCCTTGTTCAGTGTCTCGCTGTTTGAGTTGAAGAAGGATCACCTCCCTCCGGGCATCCCTGTGCACGGCCACAGCACCATCAAGGATAACACGGGCAATGGGCCCGGCACCAAGTAGGCACCGAAGGGAAGGCCCAGCTGCATCGCCGGCCATCGCTGAATACATGTGTGTGTTGATTCAGGGCTTGTCTGGCGCACCGGCTGCGTATGTCGAAGGTCAAGGCGCCAGCCCCCCCGCCCCCGCTGGACAGGTATATGTGTGCACCTGCAGCCAGCAGACACACGAGACACCACAGCTAACCTCCCTCCCTGTCTGTCTCTGTTTGTCAGTCGCCGGCCGGGCACACTTTCGTCGGCCGAGGCTCATGGCACCGACCCTTCGCCCCTGCTGCTATCCAAGACGATATCCAAGACGCCGTCCTTCCCGGCGGACGACAGCCAGGGGGACAACAGCACGCCGCCAAAGGAGGACAGCAAACAGGTGCCAGAGGAGCACAACGAGTACAGTCGCACCGCTCAAGGGTACGCTGACAGGCAGTCAGTCATGGCAGCCGAGGACGGAAGCCACAGCGACGCCCGGCCATGTATGTGTCTCCTTCCTGTCTGCCTGTCTGTCTGTCAGGTCTGTGAGGAAATCGTTGGCGGCGGAGCTGCGGCGCTCGCGCAAGGTGCTGTCGACGCATCCCGTCCACACAGCCATCGCCACCGCATCGCCCCCCGCCATGATGACCATCGAGCACAGGTGGGCAAAGGGATGAAAGGGGCAACACTATCGATCCATCAGACGTCAACTTGTTCTCTGTGTCTCCCCACCTTCATGCAGCCCGGTACCTTCACCCCTCCTGCCGTCGCCCACCGTCTCCCAGCACCACCGCTATCGGCTCTCCTCGCCCCCCAACCCACCGCAGGAGCCGGACCCCTTCGCCAGCGGCCCCAATACCCACGGCATGGTGCTGCGACAGAACCGCAAGAAGCGCACCCGCAGCCCCCTCCCGTCACCCAGCCCCACAGACAGCGACCACCAGCCCCTCCCAAAGGCCAAGCGTGCCGCCGCCCTCCGCCCCAAGTCTCATGAGAAGGACGAGACGCCGCCCGTCTTCGGTGGCCTGGGGGAGGAGGTGCTGTGGGGGCCGTGGAACAAGGGCCGGGAGGGCGAGATCGTCAAGACAACAGAGGCGGCGGGCGGCCATGACGCGTTTCCCAAGAGGAAGAGGGCGCCGCGCGGCAAGGGGAAGAGCCGCCAGACGCTCAAGTGGAACGACCCCCCAGTGCTGGGCCGCCTGCAGAAGAAGATGGAGGCCATCAGCCGTGCATCTGATTGGCAGTGCCGGCTGGACCTGGCGCGGTGCCGCCTGGCCGCAGAGGAGGACCCCTCGGAGGGCGGCGGCGATGGTTGTGAGCCGATGGACATCGACGAGGGGGCGGGTGCCGCTGGGGGTGCTGACGATGACCGGGAAAGCCTGGCGGAGTGGCTGGGCAGGGGGGCGCACATCATCATGGACTGAGAGAGACAGAGAGACATGGATGGATGGATCTGTGTGCTGATGGGGGAAGGGGATGTATAGCAGCCGGGTGGTTGGATGACGTGTGAGGATGAGACGGTGGTGGCGGGAGTTGGATCCTGTGGCCACTGGAGAGCAGCTGCTCCCTGCTTGTACACTTTGATTCGACCTGCGGGACAGCAGACACCAACGTGTGGCGGACCGACCGATACGTGCCAGGCCATGCCCACACGTGAACGAGACAACTCAACCAAATCTGTAACAGCGCAAGTGAACCAACGGACCACACACATTCTTTTATTCATCGACACGCACTCATTCTCTGTCCATGCCGTGTATGTGTGCAAATGGCCAGCCAATGAGTGAGTCAGACACACACAAAGAGCGAATTACGGCATGGAATGGAAGCATCTGTGGGGAGGGAGGGACCACCAAAAACGCGGCATGACATGGAAGCTGCCTGCCTGATGCACAAAATGTAGCTCTTGTCAGCTCACACCCCTCCTCACACACACACACATACACACACACACACACAGGTAGACACCACAGACAGACAGCCAGACAGACAGACAGGCGCTGCATGCATCAAACTCCAGCCACAAATGCGATGCTTGCCGGTGCCAACCAACGGGGCGAAAAGGGCCATCCTTAAAACACACAAGGGAGGGAGGGAGGGAGGGAGGGAGAGAGGCGGGACAGCGGGGGGAGGGTAGAGGGTAGGTGCCACAAACTGCGTCACTTGCCCTTCTTCTTCTCGGGCTTGCTCGCCGTCTTGGTGTCAGCCTGATCGATGCGCGCACAAAACGACAGACGCGACACAAGCCATATGTGCAGACCACACGCATGGCGGGCATCAGATAGATGTTGGCTGACCATGACGGTCACGACATAGAGGAGGCCGCCGGCGATGACGAGTAGCGCCACGAGGAACATGCCCGCCTGGCTGAAGATGAGGGAAAAGATCCCGCTCGACCTCTCACCCTCCTGCACACCACACCAATCGTCATGTCTGTGTGTCTGTCCATCCATCCATCCATCCATCTATCCATGTTGGCCACGTACGAGCAGCTGCGATGAAGCCAGCTCGTCCAGCCCCTGTTGGACGACATCCTGGTGGTCGTCCAGGTCGATGTCATCGAGGCTGCCGCCATCATCGTCCTCCTCCTCTTCCTCGTCATCCTCGTACGTGTCCTCCTCGTAACGACCTAACCCGACCCACAGCCATTCCATTCCACAGCCAGTGTAGTGTGTGGGCGACTTGACTTGAATTGTCTGTTGGTTGGTGTGTCTTGTGGTTGTGCTCACTTTTGGCTGCCGCTTTCCGGTCGTAAGGGGGCAGGGTGGGGATATCTGCGTCAGTCAATGCATCAGGCGTTGACTCTCACTCAGCACATGCATGGACTTACTGAGTGGGCGGATGGTCTGTCTGTCTATCTGCCTCACCATCGAGTGTGCCATCATAGACCACAATGGCGTTGATCTGAAGGCATGACATCACACACAATCACAGCCGTGCAAACATACAAGCATGCCTGTGGCTTGCCGACCTTGGGATTGTCCTTCCCAGGGATCTGGAGGAAGTCGATTCTCAGTCCGCCTGTTGAGGGGTTCCACGCCTCAGGTGTGGCCTTGGTGCCCTCGACAGTGAGCTCGTCGCCCTTGCGGCTGACCTCGACATACTCGTCGTGCGGCACGCCCCTGCCCACCTTGCCGAAGATGTCCAGCGACTTGACCTCCCTGCTGCCGCCCACCTCCACGTGAAACACCTTCTCGCCCGGCGACTGGAACCACACCTGGTTGGTAGAGAAGGAGAGAAGGAGAGAGAGAAATGGAGATCAGATCTCACCCCTCTCGGCTTCATTATATTCACGGCTGTCGGGCTGGCTGTCTGGCTGTCGCGTACCTCAGAGAATTTGAGTACGATGACATATTCCCCGTCTGTTTTGATGGGCACGGTGTATGAGAAGGATCCCGTGTCATACCGCTCGGTGCGGTACACAAAGTCATCCTGCACTCGGGGGAACGGCGCTGATGAGATGAACCAACAGACGGATGGCAGAGGGACAGGCAGGGAAGGAAGGGCATGCGCAGCACAGCACAGCACAGCACACAGATGCCATCCATGCCATCCTGATTGTCTGTCTGTGTGGTGTGTCTGGCTGGCTGGCTTACAGAACGTGTTGCCGTGGTCGCTTGCAATGCCACTGCAACGTCACACCACATCAGTGTCAGTGTGATCGGTTTGGCTTGGCATCGGTCGGTTGCACTCTCACTCACCTTGAGTATCCCTTATCCTGCTGATAAGTGATCTTCTCAAGCTCAGAATAGTACTTGCTGCTCGCGCCTGCACACACACACACACACACACTCAAACACACACAGCGCACTCCAAACACATGACCACAGATGCACATCTTGATCTGCATCAGATCGCCCACCGCAGTTGACAGCATAGACGACTTTGCCCTCCGCCACATGCGCCCTCCATAGCAGAAACAGCGGCACAGCCGCCAACACTGTCAGCAGCTTTGCTGACGTCCTTTGTGTTCGCCACCGCTCGAAATGCCGTAATTCAACTCGCATCTCTGACAGAGAGCCGCAGAGCCGTTATGCCCACACGTGCACCACCACGGGAGGGTGAGATCTTTGGGAATGAGATTTCTAAGCGCGCAAACTCCGGAGCTTTGGATCGCAAGACGCAATTTCGCGTGCATTCGGGAGAAATTCGACGTGAGCAGTAGCGCAGGGCAGCAGGGATGTGCCCGTGGTTCAACGAAGCCCCACAAGAAACCCCACAATGAGGTTTTGAGGCTTGGTGAGTTGCGGTAGCCGGTGGGTGCGATGGCGGAGGGCCAGGCATCCCCGGCGCTTCAAAGCCTGCAGGAGCTGGTCTACAAGCTTGGTGAGCAAGCCAAGCAGCCAGAAAGAACAGCTCAAACATGGGGCCAGATCTCACAGAAAACACTGGTGCATGTTTGTTTGCACGTTTCGTGTTTCACTCAGGCCATCCATCTCCCTCAACGCGCGACGCGGCGCTGTGCAACCTGCAGCAGAAGCTGTCGGACGGCCTTGTGACGGTGGCCGACCTGGAGCACACCATTGGGCTGGGCCCGCTGGTGCTCCACTGGATCAACGACAGGCAGCTGGAGGCGGCAGCCGCTCTGCCACTCGCACTCGACCTGCTCAATCGGATTGCAAAGGTCAGTCAAGGCGTCAGACAGATCACAAACACTGGTGGGTTGCAGTGTGTGTATTGCGGATGTCTTGTGTGTTTGGGTTTAGGGGAGTATGGTCCTTCGTCGGTCGCTTGACGATGCGGGTGCGGTGCCGTTCCTGCAGGCCTTTGCACACCACCCCGTGGCCGGCCTCCACCACTCCCCCATCACACAGATCCTCGCCACACTCATCAAGGCGCCCCCACCCACTGCCACTCAACCCTCCGCCTCCTCTGCCCAGCTGCCCTTTAACGTGGAGGCGCTGACCCCCCCGAGTGCCAATCCCCCTGTGGGCGCATCGCCGGCCTTCCCGGTGCGGCCCGCCACCTGGAACCCCACCCCACACATTCGACGGCCAGCGCCAAGACCGTTCCCGTCGTCTCATGCACATCTGCATCATGCTGGCCATCATGTAGCTGACCCTGAAAGTGACAGGAGGGTGGCGGCGTCCCTCTCCCCGTCCGTCCGCCGGTGGGTGGTGCCCACCAAGGGTGATGCGGCTCCAGCGGCTGTTGTCGAGTGCCCCCCGGTGCCACCGAGGATGGCGGCAATGGTAGCTGACCCACAGCAGCACCATCAGCAGCACCAGCAGCACCAGCAGCAGCCGCGTGATGCGTTCACCGACATGAGGGCGGAAGCGCATGAAGCGTGGGGCGGTGCGAGCGACTGGAGGGAGAGGGGGGAGGGTGACGGACACAACGACGGCCATAGCAGGGGCAGGGAGAGGAGACGGAGAGGCCGCCACGGCCACGGCCATGGCCAGGGCTACGGCGGCAGTGGTGGGGTGGAGAGTGTGCAGGAGGAGGAAATGAAGGCCTGGTGGGACACCAAGGCGCTCACCAAGGACGGTAGGCACGCAGACAGATAGGGAAAGCCTTCTAAACACATGTCTATCTATCTGTTCGTATGTATCTGTTGGTCTGGTCTGGTTGTTAGGCGCGACGCTGTGTCGGTTGAGCCTCCCTGATGAGCAGCATGTTAGCAACATCGGGTAGGGTACCATAGATAGAGACCACAGAGAGACCACACTGACAGCGTAGAGTCCTCAATTCATGTGTGTGTGTGTGTGTGTGTGTCGTCATGCCTGCCTGGATGCCTGGATGGACGGATGGACGGATGGATGGATGGATGCATGCAGCGGTGACTTGATCTACGGCACTTTGGACCAGACGCTCAACGCTTGTCGGTGTCTGCCTGAGACCATACTCATTGACTTCCCCCCCATGTTCCTCATCTATAGAGACCAAATCTGGCAGGTAAGGAAGGTACTGTGCACACAACGACTCGTGGATGGGATGGCTGCACGAGTGCATTGTATGTGTATCTGTCGGTGTGATCGTTCGTTCAGGCGTTGTGTGGCATCACCAAGTTCGGCGGCCCTGCAGAGATGGCCATTCTGCTGCCTGCTCTCAAGGCGCTCGAAACCGCCATTGGCAACATCAAAAAGGTCAAGAAAGACCGCATAGATGACGCACATACGAAGGCGTAGTCACCAAACACCCCCCCTCCCCTCCCGGCTGTATGCTTGTGCCGTCCAGAGCGCCCTGTCATCGTACCACCCCTCTGTGCGGGACAGCGACCCCCCCTCTGCCCTCGTCCGCCGCATCGACAGAAGCGGCCTCATCTGGCCGCTCCCCCCTCCCCTGTTTCTGCACCCCCTGCTGACCATCCTCTTCGCCACGCCCCTCAAGACACCCCTCTCGGCGCCACACGCGTGCCGCATCATTCTCGACGCCCTCACTCTCATGAGCGTCCTCACACACGCCAGGAGGGCCGAGAGGCGGGGCGATGCCGGATGGACAGGGGACCACCGGTGTGCGGCCATCACGTACCCGCCAGGAGGTCTGCTGCACTACGCCCGGCTGCTGGGGGAGGCCGTCGAGCAGCACTTCCCCAATCCGCAGCATATTGCCGACGCCATCCCCTCCCTCCGGCCCCTCATGAGGATCACAGCAGCCATCCTGCGAGAGGCTGAGCCCGCCCTCAACACAGACGACAGCCTCGCGCCGCTCAAGACCTTCCCGTGGACATCCCTCCAGCGCCGATTGCTGGAGCTGGCGATCGGATTTCTGGACCGGCTGACCGATGAGGATTGCGTGAAGGCCATGTGTCTGGAGAGCGGGCGGCTGGCGGGGTGGCTGAGGGTGGTGCTGTGGGACGCCAGGCTGCAGTGGAGGGAGGGGGGGAGGGGGGTGGAGAGGCTGGTGGCACTGGTAGCACCGGAGGACATCGAGGCGCACAGGTGAATCAAACGCACTGGCGCGTTTGCCCACGAGGCGGAGTCTGGCCAATCTCTCTCTGCGTCTCCCCGAACAGGCATGTGGTGGCCCTCCGGCAGGCGGCCGAGCGTGTGCACGACCCAACATCAGAACCGTCCTCCCCCCTGCCAGGCGGCCACCCTACCCTCTCCCTACTGCTGCTCACACACCCGCCCCCGCCCCCGCCATCCAGCGACATGGACCAAGACGACCAATTCGCCACAGCCGACCCCACAGAGCGCACCGTGCACGCGGCCATCCACCGCGTCTGCTTCGAGACCGTTGACGCTTTCCGGACACTGCAGGAGGGGGCGGAGGACGACACCGACTACAGAGTGTGCCTGTCGTATTTGCTGCGGGTGGTCACGTGCCCGCAGGCATCGGTGCGGCGGGCGTGCTTCGAGTGGGTGAGGGGGCGGCTGGAGCGGGAGAGCGATGTGGCCACGGAAAGGGCGCTGAAGGGCCTGCTGGCGAGCCAGGACTTCCTGTACGAGGCCGCGGTCCACGGCGGCACAGAGGGCGCGCAGATGGCCCACTGGCTGTGGGGCGCACTCGACGCCACCGCCCTTGATGGCGACAGTGACACCGAGGGCATCAGCCACTTCTGCCGCACCTTCCTGGAGACCTGGGACCCCCTGCACGACCAGCACCTGCCGATAATCCCCCCCGACCCACTGCATCCTTCCCTCCCTCACGACGAGCACCGCTGCCTCATCCAGCAGCTGTTCGCCAAGCAGGACGACGCGAGACGCAAGGCCGCCATGGTGCTGTGGAGCACCGAGGGGGGGCAGGAGGGAATCGGCGGTGTGAGTGGTAGTGGTAGTGGCGGCGCTAAGAGGTCGCCTTTCGCCTTTGTGAGCGACCCATGGGGCAGTGTGCAGGAGTACTGGGGTGCGAGGGGGATGGGCGAGATGGAGCACTACCGGACGGCTGGGCTGGAGTGGCGCGACAAGGATGTCAGGGAGCAGGTCAACGCCTTCGCCAAAGACACGTAAGTCACCAGCAACACACACACGCACACACACACACAGAGCTGCCATGTGTGTCAATCAATCAGGTTTGATTCGGGCATGCTTGCCAAGGCCCTGACGAACGTGACGATGACCCTGGTGTCCTGCCCCACCCCCGCAGCCTCCCTCCTGCTCCATCCCTCTCCCCCAGACATGCCCCCACTGCTGCCCCTAGTCCTGCACACCCTCGAGAAGACCGTCAACCACATACAGCAGCGACACAGGAACGGCCCCCCATCACCCACTGGCATCGCGCCCCCGGCGCTGTTCATCCGGCTGCCGGCAGACGAGGAGGCGACCAACGACCAGAAGCTGGTGCTGCAGGCGTGCCGCTTCTACACGCTGCTGCTGCTGACCTTCCGGCCGCTCTCGGCGGTGGGGCAGGCAGTCCTGGACCAGACGAGGAGTTTGATGGTGGTGCTGCCGCTGTTCGCCTTCCACCAGCAGCCGGAGGTGCGGTGCGCGGCGCTGCAGCTGCTGGCGGCACTGGTGTTCCACCCCGATGCCGTATGGGCCCTCGATGGGCGCATGTGCCCTGAGAGAGGGCTGGAGAGCTACCTCTGTGGCAAGACGTCCGTGCGGCCGCCCATCTCCCCCCCGCCCCGGCACGTGACGCCGTTCAGCCCATTCAGCGCCTCACCGTCTCAAGCGTCATCCCATGAGGCGGAGGAGGACCGGTCCCTCCCGCCGCTGGAGTTCTACGTGCCGCCATGGTTCGAGACTGCCTACAGCGTCCCCCTCCCCACCCAGGTCCCGCCATGCCCCAGCCCATCTGCCCACTTCTGGAAGAACAGAAGGGCGACTGGCATCACCGACCAGGCCCTGTTCCTCGCCCGGGCGCTCATCCACTTCGACAAGACCGCCGAGTTTGGCGATGAGGCGCTGGGTTCGTCGTCGGGCGATGCGCCGCTGAGCGAGATGAAGGGCGGCGAGCGGCTGCTGACGCCGCATGAGGCCCAGCGGATGGTCGACGGGAGCCCCGAGAGCGCGTCGCTCATCGACCAAATGGCCACTGCATTCCACACGCCCCCATCCGTCCCCAACACGCAGCCTCGCCTCAAGACGGCTGACAAGGGAGAGCCCCCGCTGCACCCGACCGTCATCCGCTTCACAGAGGCCATGCGCAAGACCGTCAGCCTTCTTGAAGCCCTTCCACCCGTCCCCCCTCCCCACAGTGAGGCATTGTCGGGACTGGAGGGTCTGCAGGAGGCGTGTGCGGCCAAGGGCGGCCTGGCGGGGTTTGTGTGGGGGTGTGCTTCCTTCCTGGCCGACGAGATGCAGATGGAGGAAGTGGTGAAAGAGGGAGAGGGAGGAGAGGGGGAGGGGGAGGGTGGTGGCGACGGCAGCTACTGGCACGTGTGTTGGCGTGTGCCGCGGCAGCAGCGGCTGCCGGTGCCATCTCGGTATGGCCATGGCCGGAAGAGAGGCGTGTGGAGTGACTATGGCCGTGACCTAGAGCTGCTGATCGGTGCACTGGATGTGGTGGTGCACTTCCTGAGGCGGCCGGAGCTGGACAAGGCCGTCTGGGGGTCAGAAGGTGAGATTAAGAAACACACGTGGTCCTGAAGTCGTGCAATTTTGGTCTAGTCTGCATTTTGCATTATATTCCACTGTGTGTGATCCCCCGGTCAGAGTGGCTGGAGTGTTTGGTGCGTTTGCTGGATGTCACGGAGCGGCGACCTGACCTCCGGCAGCTCAGGTGACAGACACACCAACCAACCACACCAAGCCATTCCCGTCTTCCTCCGCAATCTCACCGTATGTTTGTGTTGCGTCTCTGGCTGCAAACAGACATCTGGTCTTCTCGGCCACATCCCTGCTGCCCCTCTCAGACATAGCCGACATAGAAGTCAGCCGCCTGGAGCAGGAAGCCATCGCAGCGGCAACATGTCCGGAGAACCGCGACGACGACAAGAATGGCACCGACCCCCCTCCCCCGACTCTCCCATCCCCCAGCCCTCCCCCCGCCCACCGTCCGAGGCTTCTGCTCATCCTCTCCCACTTCCTACGGTCGCAGCACGGCCGCAAGGACAGCCGCATCGGATCTTCCGCCGTGCTCGCGGCCCTTCTCGCGGTGGAGCAGGTGGTGGTCAAGGGGCCGCTAGAGACGGCGAGTGAGGCGCTCGTGAGTGCGGTGGAGCCGCTGACGGAGCACGTCAGTGGCGCGATCCGTGCACAGGCGTGGCGGACGCTGAGGGCGACGCTGATGGCTGTGGAGATCACGCAGGACACGCACACTCTTGCCTATGCCCTGCGGTTCCAGCTGGAGGGGCCGACACTCCACGCCGTGGACATTCTCGTGGATGAGGGACCGATGCTCGAGCTGACCGAACGCAATGACGACCACACCGATGGCCATCACCACCATGACGAGCAGGGGGACGACACCCACAGCATAGCTGACGGCGAGGCGCCACGTGCTCCATCTCACGAGAGCAAGATGGGCGTGAAGGTGTGCCACGACTCCGGTGACAAGTGGCTGGAGGTCACGGAGGCGGCGTCGTTTCTCGCTGATGTGTGGGTGCGGTATGCCCGGCAACAGGAGACCCTCTCCCTGCCGACACACACACACGACAGCAACGGGCAGCAGCCAACGGACCCGAGCGAAGGAACAGAGGGAGATGCAGACACCCCCCTCGTCACCACAAACACACACACCGGCCCCATCGAGCAGATCGTCCACCGGCTCTCGTCGACCCCCTTCCTCTGTCGCCGTGTGCCGTACCTCCTCATGAGCCCCGCAGCGTCCCTCCGGCTCAAGACGGTGACGGTTCGGCTGCTGCGTATGACGCTGAGGGAGGCAGACGTGACCGTCATGGCCTGTCTGGAGAGCGCACTGCCCTTCAGAGCAGCGGCAGCAGACGATACTCATGGTGGTGGAGGTGGTGGTGATCCGTGCAGTCCGTTTCGGTTTTTGTCGGTGTGGGAGCTGATGGCCATGACACTGAGGGAGGTCGCCAGGGATGGCGGGGATGGGGGCGATATCGACAAGACCAACCTCGGTACCCAAACACACATACACACACAGGAGAGTCGAGTGCCGTCCTGCCCGCCTTCCCTGTTCCGGTGTTAGGCCTGGAGATAGTGTGGTTCGCATCAGAGGTGGTGCTGCGTCAGCCCGACCAGCTGTCCCTCATCGCATACACCAGCAGCCGCACCACACACACCAACACCGATACCGTCACCAACACCACCACTGACAGAGGGAGGGGCCCTGCGGTCGACGGCCAGCCAGACGAGCCCCTCGCCGTCGCCTTTGGCACCTTTCTCACCGCGTCATCACACAGGCTGGAGCGTCATCTCGCCCTCACACAAGACAGTCCCCCCGCCCTGCGCGCGATCGAGGCGCAGCTGCGGGCCCTCATCACGGCTCTCACCAACCTTCTCGAGGCCACCGAGCACGCCGCCGACGGCAACGGGGAGCAGCAGGCCTGGGCGCACACCCTCACGGCGTGGCTGTGGAACACACACGCCCTCGCATCCTTCATTTTACTGTGTCTGGGGGGTGTCGACGACATGAAGGCCACCAAGGCTGGAGGAGGTGGTGGGGTGAGGCTGGGTGAGGGGGTGCTCAAGGGCGCCATGGGGCTGCTCACTCGGGTGCTGGAGCTGTGCGCCTGTCTGGACGTGCCGGTCGCCTTGGACAAGGCCACACAAGACGCCCTCTGCCGGCGTCTCTGCCTGCACGTCCGCGAGTGGCTTCACGAGACCTGGACCTCACTCTTCCTCCTCCACCACTCCCACCACCCACCCCACCAGCAGGCAGACCCCCACCCCCTGCTGCTTACCGCCGGCCAGGCCCTCACACACGTCATCCACACCCTCCCCGCCACAGCGTCAGTCGTCATTCAGATGGACCTGCCGGCGACACTGGAGCGGCAGGTGGACAAGATCACCCGCAGCAAGGGACTGCTCGAGGCGGGGCTCCTCGAGACGGCCACAGAGCTGCGGCCGCTTGACGGCCATCCATATGGCAAGAGGGGCGGTGTGAAGGGCAGCAGGGAGGGGCAGGAGGGTGCTGGTGGTGGTGGTGGTGGTGGCAAGGAGAGGGAGAGAGAGGTGGCGGGGCCCACGGCTGCTTACCTGAACCTGTTGGTACTGTTCATCAGGTGGGTGCCGATGCAGGATTGCGCCGGTTGTCTTGTATGTGTGTGTGTGTGTGTTGTCAGGTTATTTGGTGCGGTGTTGACGTCCTCCCCGGCGGCCATGCGTCACGCCTTGGTAGTGTCGTCCGTGTCGCAGAGCCTGCTGGTGCGGGTGGTGTGGGCCTGCTGGAAGATAGCTCTCCTTCACGAAGACGTCATGACGGAGGTAGGCATTGCACTGCACACATCCCCCCTCGCCATGTCTGTCTCCATATCCATCCATCCATGCGTGCAGATATTAGACCTCCTTCTCGGCTGCCTCGCCACCAAGTTCTCCCTCGACGACCATCCCCCGCCCCCTCCCACAGACCAGCCCGACACAGACGACAGAGAGGAGCAGGGCCAGGGCCCCCCCAGCCCCACACGCGACCCCGAGCAGAGCTCTCTCGACGACCGCCTGCGCTCCCAGACGGCCAGGCAGCTGTACAAGAGCCAGTTCCTGTCGACCCTCATGGCGTTCGTGTCGCGGCAGCTGCAGCTGCAGATGGTGGTGTCGTCATCTTCACCGCCGTCATCGAGTGTGGGCGGGAGCGTCAAGGGGGCCGGCGGCAAAGCACCTGGGGAGAGGGAGAGGGACAATGGCGTTCGTGTGGGCGGTGTGGCCATGACTGTTGGGTGGCCGTCACTCAAGGAGGGCGGAGGTGGGGGTGCTGGTAGTGGTGGTGCTGGTGGAAATGAGGTGTCCACGGCAACACTTTGCAAGCAGCTGCAGGTGGACGAGTGGGCGGATGGGCAGAGAGAGGCACAAACGCGCCAAGAACCACACACGGACTGGATTATCCATGTGTGGTGTGTTATGCCTCCCCCCTCCCTCTCTCTCTCTCTCTCTCTGTCGTGCAGGTGCTGAGTGTGTGTGTGGACGACTCTTTCGACAGCCGGCCAGAGCTGCTGCGCTTCATCGCCACCCTCGTGGACTCCCTCCGCCAGATGCTCTCACGGCGGGCATACACATCGGCGTCTTTCATCCCCACGGGCCAGGCGCAGCGCATGCTCGCCATCATGCAGTTCCTCTCGTGCGGCGCCCTCTCCAGCCAGGCCGACGGGCGCATGGCCGCGCTCATACTCGGCCTATCACGGCCAGCAGGTCAGTGAAGTGAGGCGGAAAGAGACACCAGCACGGTGTGTGGTCTGTCTGTCGGTCAGGGAGTGGTCATGTGTTCATCACGGACGCCTCCCCGTCTGCTGCTACCGGCCAGGCGACGGCCGTCGTGCCCACCGCCAGCAGCACCAAATCGACAGAGGGGCTGGAGATCTGGCTGGATCTCATCAACGACACCACAAACCTCCCCGACGCCATACGCACAGCAGCCAGACAGCAGCAACAGCAACAGCAACAGGCCAACACCAGTAGCAGCGGCGCTGCAATCATTCTGGACCCCCAGGCGCCCACAGGCACCACCCACACCAGCAGCATCTTGCGAATGCTGCCCAGGAGCCGCACACAGCCGAGGGATAAGGAGAGGGAGAGGCCATCGCCACCATCCGGCGGCCAGGCAGCCGACAGGAGGCGGCGTCACAACACAGTGCGGCAGGTGTGCTGCATCGCGCGTGCCAAGGCGGCGGCGCTGCGGGTGATGGTCAGCCTGATGCTCTCCCCCTCCTGCCGCGAGCTGAGGCGCAACACCCTCCTGCTTCTCAAGAGCCACCGACACACCCTCCCGTCGCTCACAGGCTGCGTCGCACTCTCTGTCGGCGTGGGCGTCGGGGTGGGCAGCGGCAGCAGCAGCAGTCGGGATGGTGGCCGTCACAGTGGGTTCTACATGGACGTCCTGTGCAACGCCCTGCAGCTGCTGGTGGTGATCCTGCAGGAGGACTCGCGAGCGGTCACGTCGGCGAGGAAGGAGAGGGACTTCGTGGAGGCCCTGGGCAGCACCAGGGCCCGACTGCTGGAGGGGGATGTGGATGTGGCGCGTTGGTGTGAGGTGGTGTGGGAGATGGTGGGCGGGGGGGAGGAGAGAGAGAGGGAGGAGCAGGAAGCGCTGCAGGAGTGCACACACTGACCGATGGCTTGGTACTGTCGATAGAGAGAGAGGAGATAGCATAGCATAGCTAGGATGGCAGTTAACACAACAAACTGTCACCGAGTGTACAGGCATACAAATGGAATGGATGAGTTAGTTGGATGCATTGAGGTGATTGGTGTCTCTGTCTGTTCTGCCATGTTCGATTCATCTGTCGGAAGATGGTGCCATTCTTGGGGGCGAGGCATCTTCTGCAGTCGCATCCCCGGCTTTAGAAGAACCCTCGCCCACAGGGATGATCACCACGACCGACAGATGATCAACAAGAGCGCACAGCACCATAAGAGGGAGAGTAGAGACAAACGATGTGTGTGGATGTCTCAAACCGTGCACCGCACCAAGTCTCTGCTCAGAACAATGAACGGCCAAGAGTGCAGGGTTTGCGGGTCTAGGGTAAGCTTACCCTGCAGATCTCTGACTCCGAGTGATCCATCGCGACGGCAGCGGGCGAGACGAACGAAGCAAGGAAATGCATCTTTTCTGTTTGCCTTCATTATCTGGGCTGGCAGTGCTGCTGTTCCTCCTCTTGGCCCCTGATGGAGGCCGTGCTTTCTCCCCGCGGAGCCTGCGGATGTCAGCAAATCTAAGGGTGAGCCAGCCGCAAACACACACTCCAAGAGTGGCTGCATTGATTCATCAACGTGGCTCGCAATCCCTCTGGTCGCCGCGCTGCGCTCGGGGGACAAGGCCAACACAATCGTCGTTTCTCCCTCGGTGAGAGAAACAAAGCACACAACCAGGGATGCCATGCCGTTGGCAAGGACACTCATGGACACTCATGTATGTCGTTTGATTGCAGGTGGCCAAAGCCAACTTCTGGTCCTTGGGAGAGGACCTCTCCGCCGCAGTGGCTGGAGGCGCCCCGTGGCTGCATTTCTCTGTCCAGGACGGCAGAATGGTGCCCAAGATCTCGTTCGGCTCGCCCGTCATCAAGAGCCTCCGCAAGCGGCTCCCCAACACGGTGTTTGACGTCAAGCTCGGCGTGATAGAGCCGGAGCACCGGGTGGCCGAGTTCATTGACGCCGGGGCGGACATCTTGTCTGTCCACCCTGAGGCGACTCTGCAGCTGCCCGCCGTGCTGAATGCGATTGAGGAGGCGGGATGCGCTCCGGTGCGTGTGCACACGGCATTGCATCGATGGCCGCGCAACTTCCTTGCACACCTGCCTTGGTACCTGGTTGGTCTTCAGGGTGTGGTGGTAAACCCGGGAACACAGCTTTCCTCGATAGAACACGTGCTCGAGCATGTGGACGTCGTGGTCATCATGCTTGTCAACCCGGGATGGGGCGGGCCCAAGTAAACCCTGCGACACACACCGAAACACACGCGGCGCCGAGAGACAAAGAGACAGAGAGAGCGGTCCTTCCCTTTCTTGTGTGCCACGTGCAGGTACATGAGGGGCGCCCTTGAGAAGATCCGCAGGCTGCGGCTGATGTGTGCGGAGCGGGGGGTGAGCCCATGGATAGAGGTCGATGGTGGCGTGAGCCCTAAGAATGCCGGGGAGCTGATTGCGGCTGGTGCGAATGCGCTTGTGGCGGGTGGCTCGGTGTTTTCGGCGGCCGACAAGCGGCAGGCGATTCAGGAGCTGATGCAGAGGCCGGGCGTGTGGGTGTGATGGCTCCATGACTTCGCGATTGATCGGCTGGCTGTGTGGGCGTCTTGAGATGAGTTTTTCTGTCTGTGTTTTTCTGTGTTGGTTCGGTGTTGTCGAGTGATGTATGTGAGAGTTGAGAGTTTTCTACGTAGCGAGTGGTGTTCTGTGTGCGTTGTGTTTCATGAAGCTCGTTTCCTGACCGTGTGTGTGCATGTGGCTCGTCCGCCAGGTCCTCTGCTCACCGACTGCACACACATCGTCGGAGGGTGTTGGCTCTGGTGGTGCGGTCGCGTGCTCTCATGCTCAGAGTGGGAAAGACCAAGGGAGTGGCGGACGGATGACGACATCTCAGTTGTGCATATACGAAAGCCGGAAGAATCAGTTCGTTCATGCATAGGCGTCCGTACTCGTCACAATCAACATAAACATTTTAATGCATTTCTCGTCTCATCGTTTCTGGCCAAGGCCACCGAGAGCACACAGTCACCACACGACCGTCGATCGCCATGGGTGAGTGTATACCTCCGGATGCGTCGGGCAGCAACGCGACGAGACGGAGATCAAGCGTGAAGCAACACACGGGACAAAAACAATCAAGACGTCAGCACACTCTCGTCGACTGCACAGAGAGAAACCCACTTGAGCCAAAGAGAGAGAGGGAAACCCACACAATCACATCACTGGCGGGTCTTCTACACATACAGCCCGACCATGTGCCCCAGGTGGCTGGCTGGTGCTGTGGGCTGCTCTGCTTCACCAGCCCGGCGTCCCGAATAGCTGTGTCAGATACCATGTGCCATCGCTTGAGCACGCCACCCCGATGCCGCACACAATGAATGGCCCGACGAGATTGCGACGGTGCCCCTCAGAATGGATCCACCCGTCCACTGCCGCCTTGGCCACCTGCACAAAGCAAATCCCCGCATCCACCCCTCCATCCATCCACTCAGACGGCCGGTCCCTCCCTCCCGCCTCACCCACCTCATAGATGCCCTTGTTGTGCGCCACGTTCTCAGCTGACCGCGACGACCGATATGGGTAAGAC
>CDMY01000200.1:0-28286 GCA_001179505.1 Vitrella brassicaformis
GGCGAGACCGTACATGAGCTGGTGGAAGAACCGCCGCGCCTCCACCTCAGACAAGTGGGGGTGCGGCTGCCGGTTCTCGCTGTCCATCAGACGCTCCAGCAAATCACCATCTAATCCACACACACACACACACACACACACACACATACACAGATGTAGATCCACACGAGCCCACAGATCAAGTCTCGTGACGGCCATCGACCATGACTCGATGACAAGGAGGATCTTGGTCCGGCTCTGAAGCACTGCAACAATATGACATCACACACACGTCGATTGACCGATCCACAGCCAGGCAATCAACAAGGAGATGATCAGTACCAGAATTACATACCACTCCATCGAGCAACCGACTGGTCCCGCTGCAGAGGGAGACAGAGGGGCAATGGGAGCTCCAAGCTATTCACTGAGAGAGTGAGAGAGTGTCTCTAACTGACTCAGTCGTGCGTCCCTTCATGCCCACACTGACATGTTGTCGCTGAATGGCTGTGGCCTCGATGATGGTCAGCATTGCTCGACACTTCAGCCCCCTTTGTAGAGCGGCAGACAGCTTGGGGGAAGTACAGAGGAGCCAGCCAACCACCATGCCGACACACGACACGTTGAACCGTGGCGATGTACACCCTGCGTGCTTTCACACGGCGTGCCAGACAGACATACACGTTTACGTTTACAGCGGCCGTTGCCGTGCACGCATTTTTTGGGGGAGGGAGCTCACGACAGGCCAGGTGGTGCATGTGAAGGTGGGCGATGTTGCGTACGCTGCTGGTGGCTCTCATCTTCCTCGCCGCCCACTCCTCAGGTGAATCAATGACACCACACATGCAAGTGATGCACGTACGGCGGGGGGGTCAACGGTGTGTGTGCGCTGCGGCATGGGCGATGCTTTCAGCTTACACTCCGCCGCCTTGCCACCAGCAGGGAATCGAGTTCGCCAAGGGGGCACAAGGCGCACTGCTCGCAAAGGTGGGATGTGACGTCGACCACACACACACACACGTACAAGGGAAGGGAAAATGCTGCACGTGTTGCTTGCTTCGTACGTGTGGCCGTTTCCATCAGAGGTCACTGTCTGCTCCGCCCGGCACCTCAAGAAACGACGCGAGGGAAACGGCACTTCTCCAGTGTCAGGTCTTCTGCCAACAGGAAAAGGTCAGTGCATGAATGGCAACGAGAACACGCCAGGCCTGCCCGACGCTCTTCTCCTTCACTGTGCCGGTCGCGTCGCTTTGGTTGTCGCCAGTTCTGTTTCTTCTTCAATCTGATCGAGGATCGAGGGGCGGCCTCGTGGAGCTGCGAGCTGCTCGCCGTCAAGGAGCCGAAGGGCCCCAACCCCAGGAGCACCGCCGGACACAGATCCTGCGCCAAAAAGTCACACGGTTAGATGAGAAGAAAAGAACAGATGAGCCAGGCAGGCCTGCACAGCACAGTCGAACGAACGAGTACGTACGGTCTCACGCAAGATCTCTCGCGCTGAGGCTGACGGACGCCCATCGACTCTCTGTGTAGACCTCCGTTCCTGAACTGAATGATGACAGTTCCCGAGGCGCCACCGGCGCTCCCCTCCCCCCCGCCCAAGGTAGACCCCATCCTCTACTCCCTCTTCCGCATGGCCAACACCACCGACGACGAGGCCGTCTCAAGGAACCGGACACGGCGAGATTCGACGTCCGCTCTGCCTCCAATGCGAGACGGGCGGGTGCTCATCGAGGCCGTCGCTGCCAACCGCAGGAACGACTCCTCGCTCATCGACGACCTCACAGGTGCGGTGGAAGCACACAGCATAGAGCTCTCCTCCGTACTTGCGTGTGTGTCTGGATGAGCCTGGTGTTGGTGCGACTTGCAGCGCTTGGGCTGGAGGATGGTCGCCAGAGTGGGTTCTACGTGAGTGGATATCTGCCGATCGAGCAGGTGCCGCGGCTGAGTGAGCTGGAGAGTCTGGGCGGCACCATCCCACCCGCCAGGAGGCTCCGAGCCGGTAGCGTCACGTCACAGGGAGTCAGATCCATAGAGGTGGGCAATGCCACGACACGATGTATGCATGGCATGCGACAAATGTAATAATGTGCGGGGGAATGCGGCGTCTCCACCCGTGGGTATGTGTCAGGCTGACAGCGGACAGACTCTCTTCAATGTGGACGGCAGCGGCATCAACTGCATCGGCATCCTCTCAGACAGGTACCTAGGAGCCCCCTCCCCTCCCCACACACACACTAGAGAGAGAGAGAGAGAGAGGGTGGGGGGGAGGGGCAGACAAAGAGACAGACAGAGCACCAACCGGGGTGTGTGCCAATCACCTGTGTGCTCTCCCTGCTCACACCATGCAGCATGGATAGCGAGGATGGCGGCGTGTTCATGGGTCAGCTGACCGGCGACCTCCCTCGCGGCGACAACCTCACCATCATACGAGACGAGAGAGGGATCGACGAGGGACGAGCCATGGCTGAGTTGGCCTTCGACGTGGCGCCCGGTGCCCCCCAGGCCTTCGCAGCGGTGGGGCGCAACGAGCTGGACTACGTAGAGGCGATCAAGCTGCTGGTTGACGAGGGGTGCGAAGTCCTGGTCAGTGGCGAGTGAGTGCATTGGGTTATGTCTTGGATGGATGGATGGATGTGTGCAGGTGGACGACATCATATTCTTTTTTGAGCCGATGTTTGAGGACGGCCCCGTGTCGCTAGCGGCCACGTGGGCGACCGAACAGGGGCGGGTCTTCTTCTCGGCAGCGGGCAACCAAGAAGACGCGGGCTACCAGAGTGAGCCACAGACACACACACACACACACATCCCCGCTGCCAACACTGTCCTGTCCGTGCAGGTGCATTTGTTGATTCCGGGATAGTCAGCCCCGCCAGGTCTCCCTCCATATGATTCGCACCGCACGTCCATCTATATGTGTCTGTGTCTGTGTCTGTGTCTGTGTCTGCAGTGGGGGCGTGTTCCACGAGTGGTGGAACGGCGAGGTCTTGATGCCCATAACCGTGCCTGGAGAAGGCAAACTAGACATCGTGTATGCCCCATATCATGCGCACACACGCACAGCAACAACCACCCCCACGCACATCGATCGCATCGCGTTGCTCCCTGTCCTGTATATGTCTCTTAGCATGCAGTGGGATGAGGCGTTCGGCCTGGCGCTGTCCGACATGGACATCATCCTCTATGACTCCAAGGGCGTCCCACTCCAGTCAGCCCCGGGCGATGGCGAGCTCCATCAAGGCAACATGAGGCGTCAGTCAGAATGCCCTTCCCCTCCCTCTCACGACGTGTGTCATCGACCGATTGCTGGTCGGACGGTCCTTCCTTTGTGTCTTCGTTCGTTCATTCAGGTAGCACAATCCCTGGGGAGATGGTGACGCTGGAGAACCTGAGCCCATTGAGTGTGGAGGTCTTTCTGGGCATAGAGCTCGTCTCAGGCCAGGCACCCGGACTCTTCCAGTTCGTCCCCTTCGCCGACGGATTCTTCGAGAGCGAAGCCTTCTCGGAAGACAAGCCCAAAGGTGCGAAAGAAACAGATGCTGCTGATGCTCTTGCTTGTGTCGTCCTTTCTATCTCTGTCTTTCTCCTGTCTGTCTGCCTGTCTGCAGGACCGACCATATATGGCCACAGCAATGGGCTGGGCGTCGCTTCTGTGGGCGCTGCTGCGTACCAAGTAAGCCCCGCAGCCGCCCAGCGACCCATCCACACTCAGCCGCCTTGCTTCATTTCCTCTCTGTGTTGGTCGGTGTGTCGCCCATCTGTCTGTCTACCTTTCTGTCTGCAGGACACCCCCCCCTTCACCACGACGCCCCCCGAGATCAACCCCTCCTCATCGCTGGGCGGCACTCCCATCCTCTTCGACCCCCTCGGCAGGCGGATCTACCCTCAGGTCCGCCTGCAGCCGAGCGTCGTGGGCCCCGATGGCGTCGACACGACATTCTTCGGATTTGAGGACACCGACCAAACGGGCAACCCAAACTTCTTCGGTTGGTCGGCTCGATGTGATGTGGGGTGATGGTGGGGCACCGTGATGGTGGGGGACTTGTATGTATGAATGTATGTGTGTATGTGCTGTGGTGCTGTGTGGCAGGCACGAGTGCGTCTGCGCCACATGCTGCCGGTCTGGCGGCGCTGATGCTGCAGCTGAACCCCTCCCTCTCGCCGGCAGAGACCATCGCCATCATGGAGGACACTGCACTCGACATGGACGGTATCCACACAAGCCAGCCACTCACCCGAACGGCCATTTGTGCATCTGTGTGTGTGTCGGAACGAACCATCAGATCCCGGCCAGCACGGTTTCCAGCGGGGCTTTGATTTCCGTTCCGGCCACGGCCTGCTGCAGTCGGTGGGCGCGCTAAGTGCCGCATCGGGGCAGCCGGCGCTGAGCACCATGAGCAGCGGCAACACGACAGACACGGTGGGGGCGTCGGGGATGGTCGAGGGGAAGGCCAGCGACGGTGGTGATGCCATCGTGAGGGTCTCCTCTCTGTCTACATGACATGACATGATGCTTGCCTTGCGTGTATGGCCAAGGGGAGTGAGTCGGTGGAGGGTGGGTGCGTGCATGGCATGCAGCTGTTGTTTTGTCAAGTGGTAACTTAGCGCTCCTTTCTCCCATCCATCTCGCCTGCCTCATGGCCTCATGGGGCGGGCGCTTCAACCAACATGCGCACAGCCTGACTTTTTGTTCGTGTTGTGTCTGCGTGAGTGACTTATGTGTGTTTTTGTGAGTGCATGTCTGTCTTTGTGCCTTGTGTGTGTAGCAGCTACAGTAGTGTGTGTATAAGTGAGTGAGTGAGTGTCTCGTTTTCCCTGCCACGCAAAGAGAGTGGTCCCGGCTGATCGATACACACCTTTGTGACACGGGTAGTGTGTGTATACGGCGAGGCTATCTCCCTTATTTGTGGGGGTGTGTGGTGTGTGGTGTGACTGATTGGTGTGTGTGGATGGGATGCCTTCACTCTTGGTCCATGTCATGTGTGCAGGCAGTGAGTGGAGTGGGTGGGACATAGAACAGTTTGACTGACTGACTGACGTACATAGAGAGAGAAACATACATACACACGGCGCGGCGAGAGATGGCCATTTGGGTGTGGGAGTGGGGGGATCCGATCCGATCCTCGTATCCTTCCTTCCCTCGCTCCCTGCCTGCCTGCCTGTGTGTGGGTGTATATAGCTAGGTAGTACTTAGGCATAGTCAGCCGATGGGCTGACGGTGAGTGAGTGCGCTAGTGAGACAGACAGACAGACACCTTTCTGTCGGAGTTAACCTGTATGTAGCACAGCGATCCTCGGGCAACGCGTCAGTCGCCAACATTTCAAGTGTCTAAATCACTGTCTAGGCAGACAGACAAGAGTCAATGCGATCGACGGCCCGTCCATCCATCTACACAGCCGGCCGAACACTCCCACACCCACACACGCACTATGACTCGACTCACTCACTCCGGGGCGAGGGACGTGCCATCCACCTCCTGCACACACAACAACCATTATGACACACACACACGGACATCCTTTGTGTGGTCGAGACCCCCGCTCCGCTCCTCATGCACCACACACCTGTTCGTCCGTCACGAATGTGTCATCGCCCCCACCAGATGGACTCGGAACTGAGAGAACGATACAGACAGATGTGTGGAGACATGGTCGTCTGTGCATAAGGGAATGTATGCATCTTATCAAGATTGCCTGGCGGCAAAGATGGGGGTGGAGGTGGGGGCGCGTTGGTATCAACGGGAGGACTCAGACTCGGAGCCGGAGGAGGGCTGGGGGGCTCGCTCACTGCCTCAGCGGGGGCCGGCGCTGCACACACAGTAAGGAAGGAAATAAGGGCATTGCGGTCAGGCAGGCAAATTTGGCCTCTTCGCCTCTCTCCTTGGCTACGTGTCTGCTGCTCTTCCTCCCTCGGTGGCTCGGAAGGCGATGGAGGCTCGCTGACAGCCTCGGTCTCAGTGGGCGGCTCAGCTGCATTGCAAGAATGAATGGACAAACGAATGCAATATACAGTCATTCCTTCAAGTCTGGATCGTGTCAACCTTACTCGCTGCCTCGGTGATGGGCTCGGGAGTCGTCACTGGCTCAGCGGGCTCCTTCGTAGGACGAGGTGGAGGGTGTCTCGTTGGTGGCTCGGTCGGAGGCTCGGCTGCATCCCATCCCATCCACACCAACACCATTAATTACACTCACAGCCGTGCTTTTTCTTGCTTGCTTACTTGGCTCTTGTTCCACAGCCGGTGGAGCGGGTTTCTGTGTGATAGAGGGCAGCGGGGTGGTGGGTGGCACTGTGGGAGGGGGTGGGGGAGGGGGTGGCTGGCTGTGTGCCGCAGGGGGAGGGGAAGGGGGCTCGTGGGTCGTGACGAGTGGCGGATGGTGCTGCGGACCGTAGTGGGAGGGATGGTCATGGTCATGGTGGTGGTGGTGGGTGCTCGTGTCCCTCGCCGTCGAAGGCTCCGTCCATTTGCTTGAGGCTGCAGAGCTCATACAGCTGGCCCTCGAAGTGGTGGGCGCACCTACAGGCACGCATCGCATCCACACATCACATCGATGTCCCTTTCTCTCTGCGTGTGCGCTCACTTGGCTGGTACCTGAGACACGTTGCGTTGATGGACTCCTCCCTGACGGCCGTCAGGTTGGGACTCTGGTCGTACAGACACGCGGCAAAGTCGCCCACACTCTTGTCAAAGCCCTCCTCAACCGCCTGCATTCCCAACACAAGAAGGATGAACAAACCCGACAGCCGGAAGCCGTTCTGCCGTTCTGACCAGCTGGCATTCGTCCACAGAGGTGGTCTTCTTGACGGCGTCGATGCATGAGGGCAGCATGCCGCCATCGGTGACGGCCTCGCACGTCGTGAGGGCGTCGTGGTGGAGGAAGGCGCAGTGCTGACACTCTGGAGGCATCGACAGCTCTGGGGGGTGCTCGTCTGATACATGTATGTGTGTGTGCGTAATTCTGTTGTGTGTAGGCTCATTGTTTTGTTCTCTTCTTACAGAAGATGCACTCGCTGACGAGATGGCCCATGAAGCCGAAACAGAACTCGTCAAGCGTTAAGACACCATCACCGTCTCCATCTGACCGCCGAGACACCGAGACACGGACACAAAGTGATTTGTGTGCGTTTGTCGGGTTGTGCCTTTGCCCCGACCAGACCAGGCCAGACCTTGGTTGGCAAGATACATCCACGCGGCCGCCTGCAATGGGATACGAGACTGACTATTCAGCTGGTGGGTTGTGTCCATGGAGGTTGGTCCATCCATCCATCCATCCATGCATCCCTCCCTCTTACGGGTTCCATGGCGGCATCGGGCGGCAGCCACTGGTGCAGCTTGCACTCCTGGTCCAGCACACGCAGCCGCTCTACAGCCGTATCCACACTAAGCATGCCATCGGTGACACAGTGAAAGTCATGACGGACGCGATTTGATTTGTTTGCAAGGCAATGTGTCTCTCTCTCACCTCAGTCCGCCAACAAGCGGCAGCTCCTCCCACCAGTGCGTGCCCTTCTCGTAGCACATGTGCAGCGCGTCTCGTTCATCGATGCCGCATATGTCCATCCGGTGGGCGAGCCCAGCCGAGAGGTGTTGCAAGACGGGCTCCTCGTCGAACATGGCACAGATCTGTTCGTGGTTGAGGCCGTCGCCCTCGGGGTCGTGGCCGCTGAGGTAGCTCGCCGCCTCCTCGGGGGAGGGGCACTCGGCTCCGTCAGCTCCTGCAACAAAGATGGGTCGGGGGCTGGCCGCGTCTATGTACCCTTACCTGTGTCGACGAATTTGGTGCAGAGTTCTTGGCGCATGTGTTCAAACTCGTTGGCGTCCATGAAGCCGTCCACGTTGATGTCCGCGGCGTCAAACACCATCGAGCAGATGTCCATCACACCTGATATTCATGAAAACAGAGAGGAAGAGCCACCGTCAGTCAGAACTCTGGGCCTCTCTCCTCCCTCACTCACTCACCGGTGGGCTCCTGATGATGCACGGCATCGTGGTGGTGGTGGTGATGCGGCCCCTCGTGGTGCACCAGATCCTGCTCATGGCCTTCGTGCAGGTGCTGGCACGGACACACAGGACATTCGCACTCGTGGGGATGCCGCTCCGGCTGGTAATAATCAGACGTGTCGGGCGGTGTCAGCCGCTGCCGGCCAACCCCTTCCGCCCTCCCCCTCCCCCCTCGCCTCAGAACAAGGCTTCGCGAATGTCCTTGACCGATTCCTCTCAATCTGGTGCTGTGGGAGGCCTTCCGAGATGGCCGAGTGAGGGGCTGCCGGGTGTTGTTTGTGACGGCGGCGGCCTTGGAGTACAGCTGACGAGCCCGGGCCTTGGCCAGCTCCGCGAAGAAGGTGTCGGCGTGCTTCTGGCACATCTGACGGCAGTCGGCTGGGTCTCTTCTCTCCTGACACGCCTCGTTGCAGGCCTTTGCAGTGACGCACGTGGTCAGGCACAAGATGTCCGTCCCACAAGACGCTGCGATCAAAAGACAGAACAGAAACACATCAGATCTTTCACCAGATTTGCAGGCAGATCGATGCAATGCGTGTTCGGCGTACCGTCACAGTGCAGGCCCTGCCAGTTGATGGTGAACAGCCTTTGACGTCCTCCTTTGCCGCGTGTGAGAACCGCCGGCGCCATGCCGTTGCGGTGAGCCGTCGACGTCCATTGCCGATGGACGGATGCGAAGCGATTCCTCGCTGCCTTGCGAGAGAAGAGGGCGCCTTGTGCAAAGATCAAGGGCAGAAAGAGGATGCCCAACGCGGGCGCTGACGTCGGCATTTTCCGCTGTCCACAAGATTTACATATCGAGATCGCGTTCCAACCTTTGCGCGGACTTACAAACCGTCAAACTATCATCCACCCATTCTCGTTCATTCGTTCATTGACGCCAAATACATGCCAACATGTAAAAGTCGATTGGCAAACAATCAATACAGCAGCGAGTCAGTGAGTGAGTGAGTGAGTGTCACCGAGGGGAGGGGGGAGGAAGGAAGCAGCAAGTGCGTATTCGTGTGTGTAGGTGGGTACAAACGTATTGCACACAGACAGACAGACAGACAGACGGGGAGGCAGACGGGGAGGCAGGCAGGCAGGCAGGTCACAGATAGCTGACGGACCTCACGCACGCAGCAATCGTCACGCCATGCACCCACCAACCAGCCCCAACCGCCTCGCCCCGCCCACCGAACCAAGCGACCGATGAACGAGGACCGATACGATGCGTTGACAATCAGATCCATGCCAATGCAGGCGGGCAGTGAGGCGGGCAGGCAAGTACAAGGGAGGGAGCGGAGCAAGCACCGACACACGCAATGGACCCTTCCTCCCTCCTCCCTGTTCCACCCACCACCAGTGCTCGCATGCAGGCAGCAACGTCACCTCACCCACCGCCAGCAGATAGGGCTCAGTCAGGTCTCTTCTCGTTGATCTGGTCCGCCTTCTTGACGTCAATGAAACGCTGGAGCTCTGAAGGACAGACAGGACGACCACACACGCGACACACAGGCACCCACAACAGACAGACAGGGACGTGTGGAGTGGATAGCACCAAGTGACTGGATTGGGTGTGCGTGTACCTGACTGGAGTCCCTCGGGTCCCTTGAGCAGGACGCCCATCGGGATTCGGTGTCCGGGGCTCAGGCCCTTGAGCTTCACCACCACCTCGTTGTGCTCCCTGATTGTGCAGGTGGAGTGGAGCGGTTGGTTGGTTGGTGCACACGTATGTGTCTCTTCTTGTCTGTCAGATGGGCGAGGCGCACCTGAGTGTTTTGAACATTCTCATGAGCCGCGACACGGTCTGGACCTTCTTCCTCAAGGCCTCAGCACCTGAAAATGTGCACACAGGGCAGGGACGAATGACACAAGCAAGACCCACAGCATACCACCGTGCAGGATCAGATCTATCAGGTGGGAATGGGATGATGTCTTACGTTCTTTGGACAGTTGCTTCTTGTCTTTTGGTGTTTTGGCGTCCTTGGCGGCCATGGCGTCCTCATCCTCCTCGGCCGTGATGGACGTCGTGCGGCGGACTATGCGCTGAACCTGACAGATATGTGTGGCACAAAGATTGATGGATTGATCAAGATAGCCATGCCACGTGCTGTGTGGTGTCCGTCCGCACCTCAGTGGGCAGAGTGATGTTGTCGACGTCGTCGTCTTCCTCCTCGAGATCCTCCAGTGACGGATTCAGAATCGCATACAGCATCTCCGTCACTGTAGGACACACATACATCCACACCACACACGACACACACACAATGCTCCTTGCTGGCTGAGCCTGTGGGTGCGTGTGTCTGGGAGGGGGAGGGGGGCAGCCCCTACCTTTTTCTGATACGAATGGGATGGACCATGTGAAGATGTCCATGAAGTTGGGCAGGTGGTACGGGTGGGGCGAAAAGTTAAACTGCTGAATGTTCAACGTGTTGTTCTGACCAATGACACCAATGACCAGAGAGAGAGGGAGAGGGAGAGAGAGAACAGATGGACAGACGCACAGAACGCTGCATCCCTTCCTTGCCCACTGTCACTGTCTGACGCACGCACCTCGAACTTGAGCACCGCGCCCTTGTTGTTGTAGCAGTCGCAGTAGTTGGGGGCCGAAAAAATCGTTATCACCTGCACGCCATCCCATCCACACGCGACGCACGACACGCCCGCCGTACACACCAACCACAATGGGGGACTGACTCCAACTCCATCTATGCATGCGCTCACTCACCGTTGGGAATCCTGTCTTGGAGTTGGTTTGGTGCATCTTGTAGCTGATCGAGCAGAGCAATGCACACACACACAGGACACATCACACCGGCGCACACACATCATCAGTCACGTGATGTGTTTGTTGGTTGTCTTGTGCCTCCTCTTACCCCTCCAGCTGCGCCTCGTGTGCCCGTATGACCGACAGCAGGCCGTTCTTGTCCAGAAATCCGCTGGCCGCCTCGTACCCAAAAAAATACGAACAGCCGCGGACATCATTCGGGAAGAACGGCTCTGGGCAGGGCAGCAGAACAACGAACAACAAGAGCAACACATACATGTCGGTCAGGCCTTGCTGTGTGTCGATCATCTCGCGCCTCCACACACAGCTAGCTAGCTAGCTACCTGGGTGTGCGAGGTGCTCCTCCTTCTCCTCATCGACGGGGTCCGACCAAAGCAAATCGCTGGTGGATGGATGGATGGAAGGACACACAGACAGACAGACAGACAGATGAGGCGGACTGTGGGCTCTCTGCTCTGTGAGTGAGTGAGTGAGTGAGTGGGTGCCGACCAGAAGAGTCCGTTTCTTGGTGGCTCCTGAAAGCGGTTGATGCTGCCGATCTGAGAGATCTGATGAATGGAGATGAACGAGGGAGGGAAGGGTACGCACAAAGGGAATGACAAGATGTGCTGTTTGTTCCTGTGGAATGGATGGGATGCTGTGTGGCCTACCGTTCTGAGGTCTGGTGAGAGTCCCCCGTGCACAGCAAGGAACTTCCCTGGACAGGACAACCCAACCGAAACGAAAGGAACATCCATCTTCGTGTGTCTGTCAGCTCCCTCGCTCCCTCCCTCACTCCCTCACTCACCGTTGATGATGGCTGATATGGGGAGTGTGTCAAAGGACTCCATGAAGGCGTAGTACACCGTCAGGTCGTACTTGTACTCGCCTGCCACCACACACACCACACACGACACACGACACACGACACCACACCGCACCAATCGATGCATCGACACGTCATAAATCGTGCCTCTCTCCGTGCTGACTCACATTCGTCCCTGAAGTTGAAGAATGCCGTCATTTGTCGGCACTCGTGGTTGCCTCGCAGCAGCCAGATCTTGTTCGGGAAGTTCAACTGACATACACCCATTCACATACACAAACACGCACAAGATGACTGCTGTCCGTTCCGTGCCAGCCAGCCCAGGCTAGGTCGGTCGGTACCTTGAGTGCGAAGAGCACGAGCAGACATTCGATCGAGAAGGAGCCGCGGTCCACATAGTCACCCAGGAAGATATACCTGATGGATAACACACACGCACAGACCACAGACCACAGACACACGCCATGTGTGAGTGTGAGTGTGAGTGTGAGTGTGGATGGGTATCTATCGTGTGTCAGTCTTGTCAGCTACTCACTGTGTTGAGTCGGGGTCCCCTCCCACGTCGAGCAGCTTGACAAAGTCGAAAAACTGGCCGTGAATATCGCCAACAACTGCAGACCACACGGAGGAAGAAGGCAAGATAACATCGACCGACCGACCCATGGATGGATGTGATGCCGTCCGTGGTTGTGTGTGTTGGTGTCCTTTTCTCTCTTAGCCCTACCTACCTGTGATTGGGTCCTTCAGCCGGACCATGTTGGGCTCACTGCCAGTCGTGTCTGACCGACCACAGCACAGCCACAGCCACAGCCACAAAATCTTGCACAGACAGACATGCTGTTCTCTTTCTGCCTCCCTCACACACACGTACCTGAGACTTTCTTGATGATGTCCAGGCAATGCTCCTTGAGTAGCCTGCCCTCCCGGAACAGGTGCTGCTTGAGCGCCCGCCAGTTGGGGATGCCATCACCCTTCGGAAACAACAGCTCATCCGTCAACGGCTGCATCGACCGACCGACCAACAAACCATACACACAACCACAACCACACAACCACACCAGCGAGAGCAGTTCATGTCTGTCTGCACATCCTCTTCCATCGGATGCGATGGATTCCGCACCTTGGCTGGTGGTGGTTCGATGTCCTTGACGACTCTGTCCTTCTTGGGGTCCGACAGGGGGTCCATCGGTCAACACAGGGGGCGGGCGGGCAATGGGTTGGGACGGACGGACGGGAGGGAGGGAAGGAAGAGGGACCGACGGACGACTCAATGAACCGATCAACCACAAACAGCCAGATTCACGCACACCACCGGGGCCGAATCAAACAAGCCGCCTCAGTAGAGCCAACCGCCTCGCCGACAGCAGATAGCGACTCTTTCGTCGCCTTTTACGATCGCAGCTGAGGCCTGTTCTGACGCAGCCGATGCTCTGTGCTCAGCTGGAGGGTACAGAGAGGACCCATGGGTGACACATGTATCTCTGCGGGACGGAGGGAGGGCAGGGGCGGGGGGCGAGAGCTGCGGACGCGGCAATGGTGGATGCGGTTGTGTGTCGACAACACACGCTGCAGGGAGCCTTGGGAGAGGAGAAAGACGCGGATCACGTTGTGCGAGCTCGAATTGCGAGCTTAGCCCCGAGACGGAGTGGAAAAAGAGTCGTTCCCCGCTCCGTTGGTGCTGTAGGAGCAGGCCAGTCATCATATGCGTTGAATTCCCTGACTTTCGCAGGCCTTTGTGCAGCTGGTCTGTCATTCCGACTGTGACTCATTGTCCGTCCATCCCTCTGTACTAGACTTGCGTTGACCTTAATGGCTCGTCGCGAGATGCTGAGCACATCGTATCCCGGTGAGGGTCAGCAGTCCCTGTCGCCCCTCTCCGTCCACGCGCAGCCGGCAGCCCACGCCGTCAGTGGCCCTGCCGCTGACGGGCCCATGCTCTCCACCTTCGACTTCACGGCCATCGAGTCAATGGACCCTTCGCTCGGTACGGACGGCCGGGGGAAGGGGTGGAACAGATGGGGGAAGATGGCAGAGGCTCGAGCGGCTGAATGTATGTCTGCTTCGTTCTGTCTTTGTTTCTTCTTGTGTGCACGGGATGGATGGGCGCAGCTGAGGGGCATCGAGTTGTGTATGACCGGGAGTGTCCGTTTGAGCTGCGGGTGCAGGAGAGCGACGCCAATGCGCCACAGGTAGGTACGGTAGGCACGGAAAGGATGGACCCACAGGCTGATCGATCTCAGAGGCTGTTTCGTCTTGTCTGGTCATCCTCATCTATGGCTGTGTGTGTGTGGCCACACACAGGAGGTTGGGACTCTCGAGGCTATCAAATGCAAGATACTGTTGTTGGTCAGCAGCCTGCCAAGCCACCTGCTCTGTGGAGGGGTGGATGGGGGCGCAGTGCAGTGCATGTGTCTGCTCCTGGTCCGGTCGATCTGTCTGTCTGTCTACAGGGTGACCAGGCGTGTCCTCAGCACGTGCGCGTCGACCTGACGAGCGAAAATGACCTCTTCTTCCACTACACACACAGGTGGGCAGGGCATTGCATTCACATGCACACGAGAACGAGAAGAGAACAAGAGAAACCCATCCATCCATCCATCCATGTGTGTGCCTACCTGTCTGTGTGTTATGTGTGTTTAGTGTGAATGAGTCGTCGTTTCGGGGGATGCAGGAGGCGCAGAAGCTGATGATCGAGTTCCCGGACTACATGAACGTGCTCGTCAAAATGCTCAACTCCTGCATCAAGTCCCCACACAGGCATGTACCTCCCATGAGCACCACACCACACGACCAACACGTGGATGGATGTGCGTCTGTCTATGTGTGTGTGGTGTGGACGGACGGACGGACGTGGTCAGTTTCCTGGCGGTGTTGCTGCTGAAGCGCGATGGCAAGGCGCAGCTGGACATCATCCAGGTGAGCGACGATCGACACAAATGAGAATAATACACACAGATACAGAGAGAGTGTCACCTGTGTGTGTGTGTGTGTGTGTGTGTATGCGTGGTTCAGAATATGGAGTATAAGTTCGTTGAGTTGTTGTCGCTGGACTTCACCGCATCGCCCGAGGAGGTCGTCAGACAGCAGATCACATTCAGGTGGGCAGCCAGACGGGGGGGCTTACTGGCGGGGGAGTGGGCCACTCACTCACCCCACGGCCTCTCTGTGTCTGTGTCTGTGTGTTGGTGGCAATCCTTCTGCAGATACAACAGCCTGAAATCGAAAGTGGCCCTCATGCAAGCCAGGCTGCAGGTGCGGGCACACCCATCTGCCCAGCAGTATCGTGCATCCGAAAGTGTCCTTGCGCCTTGTGTTCTCTTGCGTTTGTCTGTTCAGGACATTAATGCGTTGGTGAAGGTCAAGAACCCGTCTCTGCTGCTGCAGCTGCAGAAGACCCCCCCATCGCAGTACGGCCAGCAGCACCACGCCTACTCCACCAGCAGCCCACACGTGTCACCGCTGCCCCAGGCCCGGACCGCCAACACGTCCGTCATGTCCAGGCGATGAATGAATGAATGAATGACTTGGGTGGAGCCACAGAACGAAGGGGAGAGAGAGAGAGGTCGTGGTGTGTGAGTGAGTGGGTGGGTGGGTGTGTATACTCTGATTGACGGACGGGAGTGGAAAAGGAGAGGGCGGCGCGGGGCGGTGAAGAAGGAAACGTTTGATGGATTGCGAACAATAGGAAAGTGACGCACATCAAATCAATGGACAGATAGAATGTCAGTCAGTGCGAGCAGCTCACGTGGGCGGTGTGCTCTTCTTTTTGCCTAACTGCGTTGGCCGTCCCATCTGCCAGCGTCAGTCAGGGGATTCTCCACCTGCACATACACACAGAACAGACGCCGTCAAATGTGGCATGGCATGCATCTCTCGCATATCTCACACACACACACACACACGCACCTCTATGCCAGCAGTATGAACAGGTTGACGAATGAGCTAATGGCAAATATCTTGTCCGCCATGTGCCACTGACACACACACACACACCCCCATCTGTCGCCTGTCTGGCTGGCTGGAAAAAGGATGGAGGGGGTGTCCGGGAGTGCGTGTGTGTGAATGGGCGTGTGTTGCTGGCGTGTACATCACAGCTGTTGAGCTACAGACTGCGTGCGTCATGGACCGACGCACAGGTTTATTTATGTGAAATTGGCTGAGAGAGAGGGAGGAAAAACTCATAGCGAGACATGAGACGCAACCAAATCAATCTTTCGCTACCATCAAGCTTCTCCAGCAATGTCTCCGCCGTGATTTTCCACAACACATGCCCCTCATGGCCGGCTTTGGCTGGACATGGTGTTGTGTGTGTTGTGTGTGTCGTGGGGTTTGTTTGCTCTGCTGTGATGGCAATGGCAACAAAGAGGCGGCGAGTCAGTCAGTCGGTCGATCGGCCGATGTGGTGACCAAGTCGACGGGCGGTGCAGGCACGCACACACGCACCCCAATGAAGTCTGCTTTCGTTTCCGTGTTTCTCCTGCTCGCTGTGAACAGGCCCCATGTTGAACGACAACCAGAAGTAATACTACGGTCGTTCCCATCAGTGCATCCATCTCATCCGTCCCAAACACACGAAATATAAAATGTAGACAGGGATGCCAAGGAAGATCCTCGGCTGACCCACTCGCGCTGACCCCCCGCCACCATCACACACCATTACCTTTACTCGCCACCAGGCCGCTGTATCAATCGGCCTCCTACCCTTAGTTCCCCCACACTGCCCCCTCCGGCACCCGCCACCAGCCAGCGAGCATCTTGTGCGCCTTCTCATGTCGCTCCTCGTTGGCCCACATGGCCTCGGTGACGAAGTGCAGGTACACCATCTCGATGTAGAGGCGCTCCTGGGCCTCGGCGTCGCCCTCGTCCGCCGTCTTGATGGCAACCGACATTATCTCGTACTTCTCGTCCGGAGTGAGGTACCGGTAGAAGCGGACGGTGGTTCGGTTGCCCTTAATGGTGCGGTGGGGCGTCTTGGTGCGGACCCATGTGCGTGGGTCGGGGAGGATCCACTCGGGGGGGTAATGCGGGCACACCACTCTAGCTGAGGGCGCAGCTCGTCGATCAGGCGCCGCAGGTGGTCAATCTGCTCGTTCTTCTGCAGCACCAGCTGCCCCAGGCCAGATGGATGCTGACAAGTAGATTTTGCTGTTGATTCACGCACCGTAGAAAAATGTCTCGCAATAAGCCCTTGCAGGTAGGCTTGTGTCCTCCATTTGCAGGCATAGGCATGGGGCCGCTTGAGAGCGCTGAGACACACACGTTAGCAGCAGACGGATTGCTTGAGAGGATGCTGTCACTGGAAGACCAGATTTCTTACTCATCTGACAGCCGCCAGAAGCGCCTCAAACGGACACCCAAACATAAAACCTGGAGACAATGTCCTTTGGGGTACGTGTTACTTCGACCACCAGCTTGACATCCGGCATCGTTATGGATGTCTCCACGTAGTTCGTAGCAAACATGAATCTGGTCTTGTCTGCAATATTATATAGCACATCCAACAAGCCGTGATTCATGACATGTCCTCCGCATCATTCCTCTGATTATACCAGGTGGGGCTCTTGCAAGCGCTTGCTTTCGGACTTCTTCGCTAACTTGGGCATGTAGCGGGATGGCAATGTAGTCCGTTTGCCTCCGTCAGCAGTTGGTCGAGGTGCGCTATCCTGGAGTGCATGTCGCTCCGCATGTTCTCGTCCACCTCAATATGCAGCCAGGCCACAACACACATAAATGAGAGATGCTCAGCTCATATTGCCCACCCACCCCACCTCCCTACCCAGGACGACTAGTTTGGCCAGGTTGGGCTCAGTTTGGACGTGCCATGCGGTCTGCGTCCGTCGGCTGCCCCAGCCGCCATCTCATTGTTGGGCGGTGTTGGTGGGAACACCAGCAGGGCCTACAGTCGAGGCATACACAGCAAATGGGGAGAAGCCTTTTGTTTGACCTCATCACGCTGTTCACGTGACTTTCTCTTACCGAGTTGTGTCATCGGCGCCTGCATCGGCCAGCCTGCGCGCGAGCGCATCATCGTCGCGGACGTCCTCCCTCTCGGCTTCCTCTCGAAGGCTGATCCCTTCGAAACGACGAGAGACGCTCGCCTGTGTCACTGGCACTCACACCCTCTCTGGGCGCCCGCACCCGCACACCCGCACTCGGGTTCCCTCCGGCCGGAGGGAGCAGAGCCAATTGAGGGTCCCAATGAGGGATGAGCATTTTCCGTGGCGATGAGGACAAAAAGCAAGGCGGTAAAAGAAGATCTGTCGCGTCTCGTCGAGAATGAATGATGTAAACGGATCCTTGCTGCGGATCTGAAGAGTCTTTTCGCGAGATGGCTTCGACGGGTCCGTCGTCGAGCGCCGCTGCGCCCTCTATGTCCCCTGACTCGTCGCGGTATGTACCCGGCATCTATCCGCCGCCCACCGCTGCCGCTGCTGCCGCATCGTATGGCTACGGCGGGATGGGAGGATACTACACGGCTGCGCCGGGTGCTCCGTACACGTACGAGCCCATGACCTATGCTGCTGCTGCTGCGGTGAGGAAACCGACATGGATGGAACCATGGAGTGACATGGATGTAGCGCCCTTTCTCGCATTGTCGTCGGATGGGTGGACGGATGGATGGATGGTGCGGTGATGCAGGGGGCCCCTGGCGTGCCGTATCCGACGTACGAGTATCCACCGGCCGCCTACCCGCAACCGGAATACGGTGAGATCTATCTATCAGATCTGATTCATTCGTGTCACCTCACCTCACCCCGTGTGTGGTGTGCTTGGGCATGCAGATTACGTTGGTTCCTACCCGTACGGCACGGGCGCCACCGCCACCACGTGGCCCGATGACCCCGCTGCCCAGTACGCAGGTATGCACCTCACCTCTCTAGAACACAGCAGATACATACACACACGGCCGGCACGGCATCAATGCATGGGTGTGGCGTTCCCTGCTCTGCTCCTCTCTGCTCCTTCATTCCCCACTGCTGGTGGTGTTCCGGGCACTTCGGTGGGCCCCCTGATCGCACCGGCGGCCTCATTTGCACCGCACTATCCCCTGCCGCACGTAGCCACGCTCCAGCGAGAGGTGGGGCACTGCAGCGTGCACACGAACACGAGATGAGGCGTGGTGAGGTGAGGTGTGGTGTGTTGTGTAGGCCAAGAAAAAGAAGAAGGGATGCTGCTAGACATGCTGAGGGAGAGGTAGCTCACGATATGGCTGGATGAGTGAATGAATGAATGAATGGGTGGGTGGGTGGCTAGATAGTGGATGTTGGTGCACTCGTTGATATGTCCGACAGCGAAAGTCGTTGATATGTGCGCAGCGTGTGAGCTGCGTGTGATGGATGCGTCTGATGGACTGACTGCCCGACGCATGTGTGTGTATGCCTAGTCCGTAGTCCATGGTAAAGCGGGATCATGCACACCTCTTAATGCACCGGATGCATCACTGTGTCAGTTCCACACACAACGTACAGACACGCATACACGCATACGCATACTCGTGTGCACGCCCGCACACGATGTCTGGAAGACAAAACACACGGCGGCGAGAGAAGACACCTCCCAGGCCTGTCAAAAAAGCCTCTCTGCCAACCGAACCGACGACACTCACCACACACACACAAGGGGAAGAAAGGGCAAAATCAGCAAAAGACAGACACACTCACACACACGCACGGGAAAAGCTGATGGGATGGGATGTGTGTGGGGGCCCAGGCAGGCCATGGAAAAGTGTGTGTGGGAGTGGAGGAGCGGGGAGTTCTCTTGTGTACATACACATGCATACATATGTATACATACATTGATTCATACGTACACAGCCGTACGCACGTACGTACATATATGGTATGGCGACCTACATACATGCATACATACATACTAGAAAAGCGGGAGGGAGGGAGGTGTGTCAGACATGTCTGTGTGCGGTGCTTGGATGGGATGGGTGGGTCTGGCCCCCCTCACTCCACTCCCTTTCCTTTGCAACCAGACCAGACCAGACCAGAGCAGTCGATCGATTACACACACATACATACATGAACATATATGGACAGGCACAGGCAGGCAGACCGGGGACCGTGCGATGACATAGACACACACACACACAGCCAGACAGACAGACAGACAGGCACGCAGCCAGGCAGGCAGGCAGGCAGGAAGACATTCTCTCTCTCATCCCACGTGTGGATTGTACGCACATTCACATACACACACACGTATAGATAGACGCTACGCTACACATACGGGCTGGTTGAAAGCAGCCGGGGTCACACGAGAGGAAAATCGAGCAGCGAACGGTCTCTCTCTATGGGCCTTGCGTTCATCCCTCCTCGCTCGCTGCATCCACCACTAACCAGTCAGTCACCCTGGCTCCCACAGCATCCATCGCTCGACGATAAAGATCTCTGTCCCGCCTCTCCCGGCCAGCCAAAACTGTCTGTCCACGGCCCCGTCCCACACTCTCTCTTTCTCCTGCTTGCTCGCGTTGCGACGCGCATCTGTCTCTCCTCTCCCACTCTCTTGCCCATCAGATCAGGCACCGACTAATGACGCGGGACTCCGCAAGTCATCCGTCTCGTGATCATATCGGTGGCTGTGCTTCCTGCTCTTTGTCTCGTGCAGCCCCGCCAGCCACTCGGCTATCACACGGGCCTGCACACAACGAACGGGCCGACACACAGGCAGCCAGAGAAAGAATTCCACGTCAAGTAAGAATGGATAGGTGAGTGTTGGTCGTCCGAGCGCACCGCAAAGTTCTTTTCGGGCACCGGCCACCAGGACTCACAGAACAGATTGTGGCCACCGGTCTGCACGCAGGCCACAGAACGAGCAGGGTCGAGTGTGGATCTGCTCCCAGCTGTCTGTGTGCCTGCCTGTGTCTCCCATTGACATCACACGTACACACCGGCGTGACGGCGAAAACAACGGTCGGGTGGTCTTTCAGGCGCCTGGCCATCTCCCACACAAGCGATGCGGGCACCACCGGGTCGTCCAAAGACATCAGGCACAGAAACGGTACCTGCATGACATGACCACCCCATACGACACATGGACCTCCATGAGCACCCGCCCATCGATCCCGCTGCTGCCCTATTTGTGTGTGTGTGTGTGTGCGTTGGTGTCACCTGTATGTGCTCCAAGTGGGCCTCACACGACGCATCTCGGTAGTAGTCCTCCACCCTCTCATAGCCAAACCGGTGACACGACAGCAAAGTGTCGCACTCCCACACCGTCCGCGCGCGCATCCCCCTCTCCACCAGATCCTCACTCACACTCGGCAGCCTCTTTTCATCCTCACCCCAGCTGCTCAGCAGAGGCAGAGAGAGATCCGGCAGAGGCGACAGGCCGGCCGTGAGAGGTGAGGGGGGCGGCGGGGGCGAGGCTGACGAGCTGGCGGTGGATGTGCTGCTAGAGAGGCTGGCGGTGCTTGTTGTGAGCGCTATGAGCAGGGGAGAGGGGATGAGGGCCAGCGAAACGGATGACTCACGCTGCCTTCGGTAGAGCGGCCGGGGCTGGGAGAAGTAGCACTTCTTATACGCCCAGGTAAGTCCTCTGCACACATGGACGGAGGCACACGATATGTTCATGCGTGCCGTGCTCATCCATCCATTTCTCCCTCCATCCCACTTTGACCTGCTTGCCAGCTTCGACAGAGATGCCCTCGGTGCGCCGTCGATGTGCCGCACACACCTTCCCACATCGATGGGGTTGCTCACCGACACCCCGCCCTTCACCCGCCGCCACACAGCACTCTCACCCTGGCCAGCCCGCTTGCCCATCTCACCCAGCCACCTGGCCACGTTCGAACCGCCCATCGAGAAGCCGATAAAATAGATGGGCGACTCGTTGTCAGGTGTGCGGCTGACGATGGCCTGCATGGCGGCTTCTATGTCGCCAGTGGACGCCCAGCAGCGATGGTGCGAGTCGATGGGGTGGTCCACGCCCCGTGGGCTCATGACGTGGGAGCGGAAGCCCAGGCGAGACAGCAGGGTCACTGCAGAGTAGATCTGCCCGTCCCGCGACGAGCCGCACGCACCTGAAACAGACAGACAAAGGAATAAGAGCGTTTGTAATGACTGATGAATGCTGGCTGCGTGACGCCTCTTTCTTTCTCACCAGTGAGTATCAGCACATCTCCTTTGCAATCGACCCCCTCTGCCGGCTCCCGCCTGTGCAGGTGCACCGTCCCTCCCTCTCGGCTGTCCTCAACCGCATCCACACCGTCATAAATGGCGTCCCTGTGCGGCGTGGCGTGCCCCTGAAGGTACATCAAGACGGCCTGCACCCAGGCTCCTCCCAATACGCGAGATGAGGGCCGAAAGCCGGCAGCGGAGAGCAGTCTCCTGTATGATGACGCGCCAAAGAGTCTGATGCCTGGGCGTGTGGCGGGCTTTGTGGACGAGGCCGCCTGGGCGATGGTGGACGAGAGGAGAGCGAGCGGCAGAATAAGGAGGGACAGCAGGCACGGCATCGAGCTCAGCATATCCCAAGGGATGTCGAGCATGATAGCCCAGTCTTCCCTTCCCCCCGTCCCGAGCGGTTTCCCCGTCTGTGTGCGAGCTTAGAAGTACAGATCTTCCCATCTTTTTCCCTGGACACGGGAGTCGTGTTGTTGCAGGTTAACCTTGATGGCCGGGCGGCTTGTTTGAGCGTCATTGTACCATTTGAATCACAATAGGTGGGCGAGCACACACACGGCACATGCAGCAGGTGTCTGCCCATCTCTCGTCGCCTCTCTGTGTGTGTGGTCGGTGCAGCTGTTGGTGTCTGTTTGAGTGAGATGTCCGAGGGTCACGACGACATCCACATGGCCTCCGCTGCCATGGCGGACGGTGACGGTGGCGATGCGGGTACGCCACACACAGATGAATGTGACACATCAAACACACAGCATCAGCGCCACACGTGTCTGTGTGTGTGTGTGTGTGTGTGTGTGCAGACGATGTGGCTGAGGAGGATAGCAATGGCGGCGGCGAGCAGCCAGACGGGCAAGACGACAATGACGCTGACAGTGGTGAGTCAACAGCACGCCACACAGACTGATCAACACACCAGTGGCACACTCATTTTCGCTTTGTTGACGAATGTGTTGGTGTGTCTTCGTTTCAGATTTGTTGCGTGAGGAGGAGGACGGTGGGATGGCCGAGGAGGAGGAAGGTGTACAGGAGGCAGCTGATAGCGAATCCGAATCGGTGGGTCACTCATTGACAGCCACAGCCGCCCCATGCGACGAGCGTCAGCAGTGTTTCTCACTCTTTCCCTTTGTTGTGGCAGGGTGGTGTGCAGGATGACAGTGATGGTGACGGTGGGCCGCTGGGCGACGGCATCGATGACGACGACGAGAGCGATGAAGACGACGGCTATGAGGAGGACGGTACGCCAGACAGACAGACAGACAGACGCGAAAGAGTGTGATCCGCACACACATTCCTTCACTGTGTGTGTCGTGTGGTGGCTGTGTGTGTGTGTGTTGCAGGACATCCTGTGGAGGTGGCCACCACGGTGGAGGTGCCTGACGGCTGTTGGAGATCCGATGACATCGAGGCTCGATTTCCCCACTATACCAACGAGGCTACCAGGCAGCTGGCATTGGGCATCATCGGCCGCACCATCACCAGCCCTCAGCAAGCGACACGTCTCATCCAGCAGAACGCCGACCCAGATGTCATGCCTCGACTGCGGCAGAAGGGCAGCGGGTATGGTGACGTCTACGGCTACCCCCTCTTGTGTCTCGCTATTGACAACAAGTCGGACTACACCGCCGAGACAATCCTGGCAGGGGACAGTCTTGATTGCCGCCTCTTCGCCTTGCCACACTGGTCGTCGGATGAGCTGCAGTCGGCAATAATTACCGCGCTGCTCGACAGAGGGGCAGACGTCAATGCGGCAGCCGACGAGACCGGGGAGACGCCTCTCCACTTGGCGATCGCATGCGGCAATCAGACGGCCTTCGACCTGCTGATGGCGCGTCACGACGTTGACCTGCGCCCAGCAGACGCACACGCAGTAAGGGTGATGGAGCTGCCCGAGCCGCTGCGTCCGCCTCCCCCCGAGTATCTGCAGCTGCTCATGTCGATGTATGAGCGACTCATCGCACGAGACCCCACACTCGCAACCCAACGACGCGGCGGCCTCAACCTGGTTTTTCATGCAGCCGGGTCGGAGGAGGGCCACTACCCCCAATGGTTTATCGACGCCTATCTGGACCTCGTTACGGCGAACGGGGCCGACATGACGGCAGACGATGCCGGTGGGGAGACGCCACTGCACAGGGCGGCCTTCATCGGTTCTCCCCACGTGGCCGACTACCTCTGCCGCAAGCTGCCCGCTGACCAGATCAACAGACGGACAGTCGCCGGCAACACGCCCCTCGCCATAGCTGCCTATGAGCTCGATCGGCACACCCAACATCTGCAGCACCCGAACACTTCCGAGGCCGACAAGGAGGAGGTGCGCGCCGAGATTCCCAACTACAAGCTGACGATCCGCAGCCTGCTGCGGGTGGGGGCCGACATCAGCACCATCCCCACAGCCACAGAAGAGCGCCGCCGCCAGCTGGTGCTGACAGAGTATGCCGGAGTGCTCAATGAGCTGGGTCCCCCCGTCATGGCGGCCGTCAACGCCGCCCTCGCCCCCCACCGCTCACTCGCGGCCCTCCTGACCCCCCGGCTGGCCGTCGGCCCGCAGGAGGCCCCCGTCTTCGGCTGGCGCATTGCGTCATACCTCTTCGACATGAATGCCGCCCAGGAGGTCATCGGTGAGGCTATCGGTGTGCGGCACACCGACATGGCCCGCCGTGTGTGTGCGGCAGCGGAGCACTTCATCCATTCGGCGGTGTACCAGGCCAGCAGCAACAGGGAGGTGGTGGGCGGAATGAGGTATGAGCAGCAGGGCGACAAGCGGCTCAAGGTGACGGTGCCGCAGCTGCAGTGCTTTGTGGTGGGCGGTGTGGGTGGCCGCAAGATGGAGTTGCGTGAGGTGGTGCAGCGGGCCATCCTGGACGAGGCGGCCAAGTGGGGGCGGCGGGGGAGATCGACAACGGCTTCAGCAAGGATGTGGCTGCCGTCGAGTGGGGGGCGGTGGGGTGGGTCGACAAGGGGTGGGACGGGAGGGAGACATTCAGACGGCTGGGGATGACGTGAGAGAGGCAAACAAAGAGATGAGGCAGGCAGGGGGGATAGAGTGTTGGATGGACAAATCGTTATCGCTGCTTCTGTCATCTTGAAGAAGAAGTTCCTTTTCTCGACTCTCATCCCGACAAATATTACGAGTCAATCTATCGGTGTTCGCGAATGAATGCCTCACCGATTCGCTCCCATCGGCCATCACACCGCCCTCTTCATTGTCCTCATCTGAACACAATCAACCACAGGCACACACATCGACCCAAATCAACTGCTGCGGCGTTCGGTGCTGACCGTCAGGCTCATCGCCGCTCTGGAGTTGCTGCACGGCGTCGACGTCCATCGGGGGCTCCGCGGCGACCTCCTGCTGCTGCTGAGCTGCTGCTTGTCGTGCGGCCATGAGTGGGGCTCGGTGTGCACACAGAGAGATAGTCCTACTACCTCTTCGACGACCTGACAGTGACACGCACACAAGGAGGAATGAGGGCCCTTCCTCCACCGAGGACGCTATTGCTCTTTTCCGCCTGCCCGCGTACCCTCTTGTGTCCTGTCCTCTTCGGACGGGCCCTCACCTCACACAGACTAAAGCAGATCTGCCGCCCTGGACTCACGAATCACGATGAGACGGAAGCTGGGGGACGCCCGTGGCGTATTGAGGTCGCCTGGGCTCCACTGGCGGTGATATCAAACGCTCCTCGCGCACTTCTTAGCTCGCCCTAGGGTGGAGGGTTCAAACCCTAACCCTCTAGATTTGATGGGTGACTGATTCGGTCAGTGCATGTGGAGCGTGCGTGGGTGATTCCTGTTGCGTATCGTTCGTTTGACTGTGCGTGAAAGACACCGGACCAGGCTTTCGGGCCATCTTGACATTCCGTGGTTGTTACGTGGAACCGCTATCTCTCTCTCTCTCTCTCTGTATGCGAAGACAGGCTACAGGCTGTGTTTGTCTATTTCGCATACATCCTGTCTACCATCAGATTCAGACCGCTTGCCTGGTTGAAACACAGGTTGCTTTCTCTGGACACCGCGGCCTCTGTGCAGATCTGCCTTGTCGACGGAGCGGCTTGTTTGAACGCTTTTGTACCATTTGACTCATAGCTAGGTGGGCGAGCACACACACGACACATGCAGCAGGTGTCTGCCCATCTCTTTCTGCCTCTCTGTGTGTGGTCGGTGCAGCTGTTGGTGTCTGTTTGAGTGAGATGTCTGAGTGTCACGACAGCCACACGGCCTCCGCTGCCATGGCGGACGGTGACGGTGGCGATGCGGGTACGCCACACACAGATGAATGTGACACATCAAACACACAGCATCAGCGCCACACGTGTGTGTGTGTCTTCGATGGTGTGTGCAGACGATGTGGCTGAGGAGGATAACAATGGCGGCGGGCAGCCAGACGGGCAAGACGACAATGACGCTGCCAGTGGTGAGTCAACAGCACGCCACACAGACTGATCAACACACCAGTGGCACACTCATTTTCGCTTTGTTGACGAATGTGTTGGTATGTTCCGTTTCAGATTTGTTGCGTGAGGAGGAGGACGGTGGGATGGCCGAGGAGGAGGGAGAAGGTCTACAGGCGGCAGCTGACAGCGAATCCGAATCGGTGAGTCACTCATTGACAGCACCAGTCGCCCCATGCGACGAGCGTCAGCAGTCTTTCTAACTCTTTCTCTTTGTTGTGGCAGGATGGTGTGCAGGATGACAGTGATGGTGACGGTGGGCCGCTGGGCGACGGCATCGATGACGACGACTATGACGACGACGAGAGCGATGAAGACGACGGCTATGAGGAGGACGGTACGCCAGACAGACAGACGCGAAAGAGTGTGATCCGCACACACATTCCTTCACTGTGTGTGTCGGGTGGTGGCTGTGTGTGTGTGTGTTGCAGGCCATCCTGTGCCGGTGGCCACCACGGTGGAGGTGCCTGACGGCTGTTTGGGACCCGATGACATCGAGGCTCGATTTCCCCACTATACCAACGAGGCACGAGGCAGCTGGCATTGGGCATCATCGGCCGCACCATCACCAGCCCTCAGCAAGTGACACGTCTCATCCAGCAGAATGCCGACTCCCATGTCATCCCTCGGCTGAGGAGAAAGGGCAGGGGGTGTTCTGGCCTTGGCTACCCCCTGTTGTGCCTCGCCATTGACGACAAGTCGGACTACACCGCCGAGACCATCCTGGCATCCGAGACCTTCCAACCCGAAGACGATGATTTATTTTACCGTCCCGTCGCCCTGCCCCAGTGGTCGTCTGACGAGCTGCAGTCGGCCGTCCTGACCGCACTCCTCGACAAAGGAGCCGACCCCAATGGGACAGCCTACCGTTTGGCGCCCATCCATTTGGCGATTGCATGCGGCAATCAGACGGCCTTCGACATCCTGATGGCCCGTCACGACGTTGACCTGCGCCCATCAAACCTACTCAATGACATGGTGATGGAGCTGCCCCGCCCGCTGCGTCAGCCTCCCCCAAGTATCTGCAGGTGCTCATGCCCATGTTCCGGCAACTCACCCAACGAGACCCCACCCTCGCCACCGAAGAACGCTTCGAGGATAACCTGGTGGACAGGGCAGCCATCAACGCACAAGGGCACTATCCCCAGCCCTTCATCGACGCCTACCTGGACCTCATCACGGCGAACGGGGCCGACATGACGGCAGCCGATGAGGGTTGGCGGACGCCACTGTACTGGGCGGCAAACTGGGGCTCCCCTAAGGTGGCCGACTACCTCTGCCGCAAACTGCCCTCCGACCAGATCGACCCACGGGACGACGGCGAGACGCCCCTGGCCTGGGCTGCAAGGAGCCTCGATTGGCGCACTCAAGAGCTGCAACACCCGAACACACCAGAGCCGGCCGAGAGTGACGAGTACAAGCTGATCATGCGCATTCTGCTGCGGGCGGGGGCCGACATCAGCAGCATCCCCACAGACACAGACGAGGACCGCCGCCGCCGCCGCCGCCGCCAGCTGGTGCTGACGGAGCATGCGACAGTGCTCAATCAGCTCGGCCTTGCAGTCATGGCGGCCGTCAACGCCGCTCTCGCCCCCCACCGCCAACTCGCGGCCCTCCTGACCCCCCGGCTGGCCGTCGGCCCGGAGGAGGCCCCCATCTTCGGCTGGCGCATCGCGTCATACCTCTTCGACATCGCTGTCGCCAAGGAGGCCATCGGTGAGGCCATCGGTGTGCGGCACAGCGACATGGCCCGCCGTGTGTGTGCGGCAGCAGAGCACTTCATCCATTCGGCGGTGTACCAGGCCAGCAGCAACAGGGAGGTGGTGGGCGGGACGGCCAATGTGGGCGGCCAGGTGGTGCGTGTGCCGCAGCTGCAGTGCTTTGTGGTGGGCGGTGTGGGTGGCCGCAAGATGGAGTTGCGTGAGGTGGTGCAGCGGGCCATCCTGGACGAGGCGGCCAAGTGGGGGCTGGCGGGGGAGATCGACAACGGCTTCAGCAAGGATGTGCCTGCGGTGGCATGGGGAGCGGTGGGGTGGGTCGACAAGGGGCGGGACGGCAGGGAGACCTTCAGACGGCTGGGGATGACATGAGATGAGATGCACACATGGACAGGTTTGGGTGGCAGACAGGCAGGGGGCATAGCGTGTTGGATGGATA
>CDMY01000200.1:36410-51687 GCA_001179505.1 Vitrella brassicaformis
CCGTCGGCCCGCAGGAGGCCCCCATCTTCGGCTGGCGCATCGCGTCATACCTCTTCGACATCGCTGTCGCCAAGGAGGCCATCGGTGAGGCCATCGGTGTGCGGCACAGCGACATGGCCCGCCGTGTGTGTGCGGCAGCGGAGCACTTCGTCCGCTCGGCAGTGTACCAGGTCAGCAGCAACAGGGAGGTGGTGGGCGGGACGGCCGATGTGGGCGGCCAGGTGGTGCGTGTGCCGCAGCTGCAGTGCTTTGTGGTGGGCGGTGTGGGTGGCCGCAAGATGGAGTTGCGTGAGGTAGTGCAGCGGGCCATCCTGGACGAGGCGGCCAAGTGTGGTGTGGTTGGGGAGATGGACAACGGCTTCAGCAGGGATGTGTCGGCGGTCGAGTGCGGGGCGGTGGGGTGGGTCGACAAGGGGCGGGGCGGCAGGGAGACATTCAGACGGCTGGGGATGACCTGAGATGCACACATGGACAGGTTTGGGTGGAGGCAGGCAGGTAGGGGGGCATAGAGTGTTGGATGGATAGATCGTTATCTGTCGGCTGTCGGCCCGCCCTGTTGTGTTTTGCTTTTGTGTGAGTGGATTTTGACATGTGTGTGTGTGTGTGTGGACAAGTGGTTGGTATATTCTGTTCCTGACAACAATCCCCACTTTGAATTCACTGTTCCCGTCTGTCTCCCGCCCCACCAGGACCCCCGTGTGATCAGTGCAGTGTGTCTGTCTGTCCATCTATCCATCATCAGTCCATCAACCCCTCAATCCCTCAATGTACCCACCCACCCACCCACTCGACTCCCCTGTTGCTCAGTCACTGGAACACCGGCTGAAATGGAAAGGGCCGCTATCTATCTGTCTTCTTCTTCGCTGCCGCCCACACACACACAGCCCCGCCCCCTCTGTCTATCTTTGTGAGGGGCATGACCACCCACCCTTCCGGACCCAGTCATCACACGCATCGTCGCTTGGCGTCTTGTTTTGTTTACAGCGCAGAGAGAGAGAGAGATCAGTCTTGAGTGCCGCTCACCTCACTTGTGCTGCAGCCACGTTTCTATCATCTGCAAACCGACTCACTCACTCAGGGTGTCGCATGTCAACAAGCGTCTCCGTGTCTCTCTCTTTCGTGTCAGTCAGTCACCTGTTTGTACGTGTCTGCACACCTGTGGATGGATTGCACTCCCACGAGGCTCACCCTCATGTTCTTCCCTAGCGCACGACCCAGCTGGGCCCTGTCAGCAGCACAACACAAACAGCACGGTGTGTGTGTGTGTGCGTGATCCTCTCGCCCTTCTACCTGCTGAGTGCGAATATGACAGGCACCTCCTTCTTAGCGGCCCCCATCATCAGACACTTGACACGGTCCTCCAGCCCGCCTGCACATGATCAATACACATTCTTTGCGCACCATGTGCTTCCCCTTTACCCCCTTGACTGACCTAGGCTGGTGATTTCTTCGATGTTTGGTGCCACCAGAATGACCTTGAGCCGCCCCATGGCTAGCGCGCGGGACACCTCGCGCAGGCCAGTCAGGGCCACACGCCGATCCCTCGCAGACACTGCCGCTGCTGACGCTGATGCAGAGGAGGAGGCACCCTCAGACTACCACAGAAGGAAAAAAAAAAGACAGAGACGGATGAACGTGTCGGGGCTTTCTCTTGTGCTGATCTAGTTAGTTACTGTGGGTGTGGAGGGTCTGCTGGGCGGCAGGTCTGTCAACCTGGACCGGCACTCGAGCTTGCGCACGTCCCCCAGGAAATGGGCCACGGCATCGTCCAGATCAGCACTCATGGCCTGCACGGCCCTCCATCCATCAGTCACCAGACACATGATCCATTGTGCCATGCATTTCGATGCTGGTGGCCGGCCACGTACGTGGTCCATGAAGGTTCGGCGGTGGTAGCATATCCTGTGCGAGAAGAAGCGGCCTCCGCTCCCACGCTGAAGAACGAACGGGACATGAGGCACGAGACACGAGAGACGAGAGACGAGAGACGAGAGACAGGACATATGTCTCTCTGTGTGCGTCCATGTGTGTCTGTGTTTCGGTGTTGGTGTTGGTGTTGGCACCCGCACAGTGGTGTCAGGCTCTGGCTCCGACACATAACACATCTCGTTAGCAGCAGACATCCTGCACACACCACACACACAACAGACCACACACAGGATGGCCACTGGACCTTCCTGCCAGCCCTTCCACCCCCACTCACTCACCATGCCCCGTCGTTCTCCCACATGTGCAGCCGCAGGTCGTCCCTCGGCCAGTGGCTGGGCTCCCTGCCCCCTCTCACCCGTACCGGCGGCGGCGACGGACACGACTTGCCCGCCGGATGGTGGGGATGCTGGGAGATGATGCTGTGGATCGGGTGCGTGGACGGCACCGCCACTGGTACTGGGGGGCCGGGAGGGCGCCTCACCGGTCGCCAGTAGGAGAAGGTGGCCTTGGGGCGACGGGAGGGCGGCAGGGAGGACGACAGAGCACAGTGATACCCCTGATCGATCGATGGACAAAATGGATTGATTGACTTTTCCCGCCCGAATGCTGCAGTGCTGGTATGCGATGCGTACCTTGTTTCCAGTCCTGTGTTCGTCCTCTTCTTCGCCCGCAGAGGCTGTGTCGCGCAGCGATGGCGTGAGAAGGACGGATGTGGGGGAGGCGGAAGGGGAGAGGCTGGCGGACGAGGCGTTGTCGTCGTCATTGGGGGGGCGGTGGGGATGTGTGGACGAGGAGGACGGGTGCAGACTGCCCGTCTCCTTCCTGCTCCTCTCGCGGATGATAATCTTCTTGAGCGATGTCACCTTCTTCCGCCTGAGGCAGTGAGGGAAACAGATTTACACACAGCCGTCTGGCGATCGACGCATAAGTCACCTTCTCTTCCTCCTGAGGCCCCCGTCGTCCATGTCTCCGTCTGCCACAGACATGTCCGGCGGCCGCCAGCGGACAGGGCTCCCATACGCACGGCGAGACACGCACCCGTAGCCCACGCCAACACCCACGTTGGGCACGTCCTACGCCACACACCCACACCCACACAATCACCCCATTCATCCCCCCATATTAATAAATGGACAGGCTGCAGAAGCCTCCTAATGCATTCTTACGTTCCTCTGCTGCCTCCGCAGGATGATCGGCGGCGGCGGGATGCTCCCGCATATGCCCATCTCGGGGTCCATGGGCCCACCACCCCACGGCATACCCGGCCCACCTACTCCCATGCCCATTCCCATCCCCGGGCCCCGCCGTGGCGGGGGCGATATCGGCGGTGGGGGAGGTCTTGGGAGGATGCAGGGGTAGGACAAGACCTGCAGGTACGGGTCCATGGTGTGAAGGCGATAGCCCTCGTCGAGAAAGCGGCCCGGTGGGGGGCCCGTGTAGAAGGGGTCGGGCGGCGGCATGTCACGGGGGCCGAAAAACGCTCCTTTGTACGAATTGAACGAACGCCGACTCTGGATACATACGGCACACACAAAGACAGCATATGGCTGTGTCGAGGCAATATGCAGCTCGCTCACTCACCTCATATACCGGCGGTCCGGTGTGTGGGCGCATTGTGATGGGCAGCCGAGGAGGGGTGGGCAGCAGAGGTGGGGGTGCCGCCGGGTGGATGATCAGGGGGCCGCCTGGGTAGAGAGCATTCATGTGGACCGACGGCTGAGGCGGACGGATGGACTGCTGCTGGTGTTGGTGCTCGTCGCGATGATGATGATGATGATGATGACCTGCATGCACACACATAAACGTCGATGGATGTATCCTCACAGCCCCATTGTGCTCCATTCTCACCATTGGTGTGTGCGTATTGCGATGTGGGGGCGTAGCTATCAGGCTGGGTGTTCTGCAAGGGAAATGGCCCACTATCCATCATCAGCATATCGTCAAACCTCTCATGAAGCCCCGGCCCGGGCCCACTCCCCACCCCGTCCTCTTCCCAGCACACACACCCGCCATGACCCCCACCAACACCAACGCCACCATCAGCCACAGGGACATCCATGTCATATCCGCCGACAGAAAACCCCCTCCTGTCAGAAAACCCCTGCTGCTGCTGATGCTGATGCTGATGCTGCACAAACCTCGGCTCCTCCAGCAAATGGTGCCTCCGGTCCTCCCAGCCGTGTCTCTCGCCTCGCCTGGGATGGCTCGGCTCGTCGAAGGAGGGGATGTCCTCCTGGATCGTGTGGATGCGCATCGGCTGGTGGTCGATCAGAGGGCCGCTGTCTGCCGATGGGCAAGGGAGATGATGCTGTATGTGCGGACGAGGGTTCGGGTGCGATTCGGGAGGTCTGCTGTCTTTCCTGCTGGGGGTCGATGGCCAGTCTGGGACGGGACGGCTGGAGAGAGAGAGGGGGCCGTTGAGGTCACGGCCCATCCGCCAGATCTCTGAGCGAGGGGGACGGTCAAGACATCATCCTTCGTAAGAGAAACTGGTGGGTGTTGTCTATGGTCTATGGCTGACCATCGAGGTACTCGAGCAGTTCCCTGTCGTCGTCTTCATCGTTGACGCCAGGGGCTATGGTGGCCCTCCGCTGCAGCAGCGAATCACCACCATCCTCCTCGCTGTCAAACGTCGAACGCGACACCATCTGAGACTCTCACACACAAAGAGACACAGATTCATGAGCTGGCCCAGGCCAACAACAGCATCATTCAGTCGCGCACCAGCCTGTTGCCCCCTATGTTGTCGTGCTGGTAGTATGACTGTGAGGGCGTCGGCTCCTCGGGCAGCGTCGGAGAGCGGGCAGAGGCCGACGGCTCCCGCGAGAGAGTGCCGCCGCCCACAGGGCCTGCAGACTCTGAGAATGCAGAAATGCAGACATCTCGCAAGAAAGCGTTCTTGTCTTTCTTGCGAGTTCGTACCGCTGATGAAGCACCCCAAGGGATTGTCCCGGCCATCCCAGGGCGTCGGTAGGCCGTCGTCGGACGCCATCGAGCCTCTATCTGACATGACGATGCATGCACACACAGAGGGAACGAGGCAAATCAATCTCATCAACCATTGTAGAGTCTGGCACACACATGCATCTGCCTGCACACCGACACATATATCTGTGCTGTGCTGTGCTGCTTTCGTGTAAGTACTCGCAGCTAGCTGTGCAGACAGACAAAGCCCCATTGCCACCACCGTCCCACCTTTTGTCTTACCGCTTCATTCGGCTCGGCGTCTGCACGACGGTCTTCAGGGCAAAATCAGCCAAGAAATGACAAGCTACTCATTTCCATATACAAACACAGGCACGTACAGTACGGAAAAGAAAAGACATCGTCGATTCGAATTTTTGATCTCGCATCGTGCCCCCACCGGCGTCTTGGGGGCGAGCGCGCTCGACTGCGTCTTCGCCCGACAAAACAGACGCACAGGAGAGTTCTGGTCCCCAGCATTAACAGACAACCTCAGCTCTGATTACAAGTCTAGGGTTCTGACACATCCGTACAATCAGTCATGGCTCCTCCGGGGGTGCAGCCTCAGCACGGGGGCATGACACAGACGGCCACTGAGGCGCCTGCCCAGCAGTTCGCAGCCCAGCCGCGAGCAGTCGGACCCAGGAAGAAGTATCGCAGCGATGAGCCCGAGGAGTGAGCCACGAGCCCCAATAATGAATGACGTCTACTGCATACTTCATTCTTGTATCGTTTGCTCACCTTCCTTCTGCAGCACGAGCAAGAATCTGATGTTCAATAAACGCGTGATTCGAGGCAACACATACGCCGCCATCACGGCGCCGCAGGTAAGGCAATGGAATGGCCAACGGAATCGCTTTGTCTGAGAGGTAGAGTGGCGTGGGGGGTTCGGGTGATGCAGCCTGATCCAGTCCAGATAGCGAAAGAGCGGGAGGCGCAGCGTCGTAGACTCCTGAGGGCGCAGCAGGCCGGCACGGGGGGCCCCGGCACCGCCCCTGTGCGGCAGAGGACACCTGACCCACCCCTTGGACGACAGCACATCGATGTGCAGACAGACAGGTCAGTCAGTCGGCCACACACGGACAAACAAGAGGGAGACGGTGCAGCGCTATGAGTCAGTCGGTGGCTCTTGTGTGTGTTTGTGTAGGTATTTGGAGGAAATCACGGATCGTGCCATCCAGTTTGACGCCCTGACGCAGACTGAGTTGATGCTCGATCGGCCGCCGTCGCCGCTCTTCATGCCCGCCAAGATTGGGGTGGACGTCAGCACCCAGATCAAGGAGGGGGAGCTGTTCGACTTTGACCGGTGAGTCAGAGTCAGCACACACAGCGTACACAACAGCCAGCCATGCGCTTCTCTCCTTCAGTGAGGTGGAGCCCATCTTGGAGGTGTTGGTGGCCAAGACGCTGGAGCAGTCCATGATGGAGGTCTGTCTGTCTGTCTCTGCCAGCCGATCTCCTTGTCAGTCGCATAAAAGCTGTGTGTCTGTCTTTGTCCACAGGTGTTGGAGGAGGAGGAGCTGGCAGCGATCCGACAGCACCAGGAGGACTTCGACCGCTCGCGCAACAGCGACTTGCTCGAGGTCCAGCGCATGGAGGCCTCCGAGAAAAGACGACACGACGAACTGGTGCGCACACAGGCCAGATCGGCCTGCCTGCCTGCCTGCCTGCCTGTCCTCTTCATGTGCCGTGTCTCCCTGGCCTGTTTCTACGTGTGCAGTTGCGTCGCAAGGCCCAGGCTCAGGCTCGTGCCAAGCAGCAGGCCATTGTGTTCAAGAAGCTGCTGGCCCGCGACCTCAGCCGCACATACCTCGGGGCACTTCAGGAAAGGGCACTCGACGGACTCGACGCGGCAGGTTCGACGGACAGAAGGGGGAGAGACACACTACACTTCTGGGGTGAGGTCTGTCTGTCGGTCGGTCTTGCAGGTGTGTTCCAAGACCCTGTGGGGGTGTCGGTTGAGGCCAACTTCATCCCCTGGCTGCTCGACAACGTTGTGCACCGGGTACATACTCGACAAGAGACACGAGCCCGGCGAATGAATAAACCGATAGATACCTGTGTGTGTGTGTGTGGATTGATGCGCCACGTGCAGGTTGAGGCCGACAGCCAGGTGTACTCTTCAGTGTTGCAAAAGGCCCTGGAGCAAGCCGTCGAGAACATCGCCGCTCAGCACCAACCGGGACTGCAAGCGTACACAACATACTCTCACACACTCTCACACAACACAACAGCACAAACACATTCCCTCCCACTCTATCTCCGTGTCTCTCCAGTGAGCGTGACGCAGTCGAGAAGGAATGGGACGAGAAGACCGCCGCCATTCGTGCACGCGAGCAGGTACACATACCCACCCCCACACACAGCCATCTCGCTTGTCATGTCTCTCCCTCCCTCTCTCCTCAGGCCATCCGTGAGGCGCAGGAGGCCGAGGAGCGTCGCATCCGGGAGGAGGCGGAGGCGGCCGCCGCCGCCGAGGAAGCGGAGAGGCAGCGGTTGGCGGCCGAGGCGGCCGAGAGGGAGGGCGAAGAGGGGGAGGGGGAGGGAGACGAGGAGGGGGAGGGGGACGAGGAAGGATAGCTAGATAGAGAGACTGTCGTGATACATACATAGGAGACCATGTATGTGTGTGTGTGTGTCTGTGTGGACGAACGAACCGTCGGCGGTCAACGAAATGCAACGAAATGCCGTCCCTATAGTCAGTTAATTAGCAGTCAGGGTGCCTGAGTGACAGGCGAGAGAGTCCGTCACGTTGCTGGCACTACAGACGGTGCTGTGCTGCAGCTACGCCATCCTCGCTCGAGAGAGATCGAGGGGTCTCTACCGGCAGGCAACTCACATAGGCAGCAGCCAGAGAAGAGAGACACAGAAGCAGGCAGACAGTCAGACATGGACTGGCCGCACTAATTAGACAGACAGACAGACAGACGGGCAGCACTCGATCAGATAGGGTAGTAGGCAAAAACAAGAGGAGCACGAGACAAGACACGATAGATACGGCAGAAGGATGTGCCACATAGATGTGATGCACTGCGTCGTGGCAGGACGGCTGGCGATCAGACAACCGGAATGTTTTGCCATTCGGTTGCCCAGTCACCAACCCCGCTGCCCCGCGGCAACACATCAACACATCTATCGATGGTCGACATCATGGCCCATCCAGAGACGTTCACACGAACAGAAAGCTTCCTCCCGTCTGGCTGGGCTGTATATACACACACGCCGGCACGCAGCGCAGATGTATGTGCTTCCTCGCTGCTGCGTTTCTTTCTCTGGCTATTCACAACCGCCGTCCGCCCGCACACAGAACGGCCCGGGCAAAAGCATACTTACGACCCACAGATAAAGAGGCAGGCAGGCAGGCCTTCCTCCCTGCTGAGTCTGTCTATGTGTGTGTTTCAGAGCTCGTCCTTGTCGCCCTCGGTGTCTGCGATTGAGACCATGTAGGTGAGCACGTTCTTGCGCTGCGTGACCCAGGTCTTCTTGTCGGCAGCCATCGAACCCGCACCGATCTTCGTCAGCCTCTCCTGCGACAGACACGTCGGCCAGATGCACACAGAGGGAATGGATGACGGTGTGTGTGTTCTGGGTGTCGTGAAGAGAGTGGTCAGTTACCAGTTCTTTCTTCCACTCTTTGAGTCCCTCCTTGGGGTCGGTGCCCATCTTGTCGAGCATCTTCTTGTAGAACTTGGCCACCTTCTCCATCGAAGGCTGAACACACACAACACACACAAAACACACAACACACACACGTACACACAGACTCAGATGTACCCATCGTCCAATATATCCCGCCCATCCGTCACCCACCCGACTCACACCGTCACTCACCTTCTGCTTTGCGATTTCGTCGTCGACTTTCTTCATAGCCCCGTCGAAGCACTCCTTCTTGCCCTTTGCGCACTGTGCGTACTCCTTGATGAGCGGCTCGAGTGCGGTGATCTTGCCGGCCTCCTCCTTGAGGTCCCCGCCCTTCTTGCGGAAGGTGCCCGCCTTCTGGTTGACGAACTCCACCATCGGGTCGGCCTCCCGGCCGCCGTCGTACGGCTCGCTCTCTGTCTTGCCCTTGGGGAAGAACCTAGCACACACAAACAAACAGGGGGTAGAGACGTCTGTGTGTGTCTTGTGTTGTGTTGTGTGGTGTTTACTTGAGCGTGGGGTAGCCCCTGACTTCATATTTGTCAGACAGTTCCCTCTCGACAGTTGAGTCGACCTTGGCAATGACGACATCGTCTTCGTCCTTGAAGGTGGCCGCCACCTCCTCCCACGCAGGAGCCATGCGCTTGCAGTGACCGCACCCTGATTGACGACGAGAGATCAGCACACACACACGTGCAGGCAGGGCGGAGGTGGGATGTGATGTGCTCTCAGATCTGTGCTCACATGGCGCGTAGAACTTCACGAAGACGTTCTTGCTTCCTGCAACGCACACGCACAACCACAACACACGCAAGGCTGATGCGCATCAGCGGCACTCTCGGCTATCCCCGTCACCCCACCGTCCACATAAGAGGTGAAGTTGTCGTTTGTCAGGATGGCCACGTCGCTGGCGACGGCCGATGCAAAAGCACCGAGAACAACGAGCAGACTCAGCATTCTGGCACACAAACAGGCAGATATCTCCGAGCACACCAACACACGTGTTGCGAATGCGAGCTTGGTGGAGATCTGCACACCTCTCCGAAACAGAGGACAACGGCAGATCTGAGCCGAGCAGCAGCATCAGAGGGCCTACAGCCCGGCGAAAACACCCACAAGCCCCGACACACCAATCGACGAACGACCACCCTCATCCCTCCCTCCCTCCCCTGACGTGGCTGCTGCGGACCAACCAACGGTGAAGCGCCTCGCTCGGCTCATCGACCATGAGCGCAGCGCTGAAAGAGATGAACAAGAGCGCCACTTTGGCGTGGTGTCCTCTGAAGGCGCAGCCGAACCTGCTGGCGCTGGGGTCGATGGGGATGGAGCCGTCCCTCGACTTCTGCGACTTCCAGCTGTCCCAGCCCTCCAAGGACATCTTCTGCAGGGCATCCTGCCCCGTCGAGAGGCGGTTCCACTGCATCACCTGGGGCAGCCTCGGCAAGGACTCGGGCAGCTTCCCGACGGGCATCCTGGCGGGAGGCATGGAAGGGGGATATGTCACGCTGTGGAACCCAGAGTCCATACTCAGGTAGTGGGGGAGAGAGAGAGAAAGAGAGAGGGAGAAGCACAGAGGAAACATGCACACACACGCACTCTACAGGGAGGCATCTGATAGTTGATTCCTTCCCTGCCGTGTGTCTGTCGTGTGTCGGTGTGTCTGTGTGTTGTGTGTGACGGTGTCCCTCCCACCGATGCACTCACTGCAGGTCTGGTGGTCAGGACCCCGGTATGGTTCAGAACCGGCAGGTGCACAAGGGGTCGGTGACGGCCCTGGAGTTCAACCCCTTCAGGTCTAACCTCCTCGCCTCCTGCGGCGCCGACTCACAGGTCGCTCACACAGACAGCCAGCCACAGAGGGAGGGAGTGGGATCCGGACAGTGGTGCGTGTGTATGTATGTGTGTGTGTGTATTGCGTTGTGCACTGCAGGTGCACATCATCAACATCGAGAACCCCGCCAATCCTGAGATCTACGAGCCGGGATCCACACAACGTATGTATCCGACAAAAGACATCGGCAGGCAGCACAATGAATGCACCCTCTCTCTCTTTGTCTGTGCGTGTGTGTGCCACGTGTGTCTGCAGAGAGCGAGCATGACGGTCACGGTGCGGGGGAGGTGACATGTCTGGAGTGGAACAGGAAGGTGCAGCACATCCTGGCCTCGGCTTCCAACACGGGAGTCACCACCATATGGGACCTCAAAATGAAGAAGCCAGCCATCAGGTGGGTGGGCTTAAGAGGGAGGAAGGCATGGGTGGGTGACATATCATCAGATCAGAGGCTCCATATGTCTGTCTGTTTATGTGGCTGGTGTGGCTGGTGTGGCTGACCCTTTGTGTGTCAGTTTCCGCGACCCTGCAAATCGGCAGAGGTGTTCGTCGCTCGCGTGGAACCCTGAAGTGGTGAGATAGAATGGACAGAAGGACAGAAGGGGGAGGGAGGAGATCCATCCAATCCACCGATCCACCGACCTGTGCACGTGGTCTCGATGTGTGTCGTTGCAATGAACGCATTGCAGGCGACTCAGATACTGGTTGCCTACGACGACGACAGGAATCCCAGCCTGCAGGTGAGGGAATGAGTGAGTGACTGAGTCATCCCTCACCACCACACTTGACTGACACACGACCTGTGACTTGTTCTGCATCCGTGTCTGTCAGGTGTGGGATTTGCGCAACGCCAACTACCCATTCAAGGAGACAGCGGGGCACTCCAAGGGGGTCCTCGACGTCGCATGGAACCTCATGGACCCTAACCTTATGGTAAGGCGGGCGGCTTGACACGACACACACACACACACACACAAAGAGAGAGAGAGAGAGAGAGAGAGAGAGACGGGCGAGGATGTGTGTCTTCCTTTGTGTGTGTATGGCTGCTGTCTGTCTGTCAGCTGTCGTGCGGCAAGGACAATCGTACGGTGTGTTGGGTCTTCAGCAGCGGCCAGCCAGAGGTCTTCTCAGAGGTCAGTGAATCGCACATAACAGACAGACAGGCCCAACGATTGTTTCACGTTGCGTACTGTGTCTGTGTGTGTGTGGTGCAGACGATCACCCAGCAGTGGAACTTCCAGGTGCGGTGGGCGCCAAACATCCCCGCCGTATTCGCAGGCGCATCCCACCTCGACAAGGTCACGCTCCCTCCCCCTCCCCCTATCCCTCTCCCTCTCCCTCACCCACCCTCATGAACGAACAGACCAACCAACCAACCATTTCCCCTCGTCGTCTCCTTCCCTCTCTGTATGGTGTGCAATGCAGGTGGCCATATACTCGATGCAGCAGTCCCGCAACGCCGGTGTGCGGTACGCCCCCAGGTGGTTCCAGCGACCAGCCGGCGTGTCGTTTGGGTTCGGCGGCCGGCTGGCCTCATTCGGCCGCAACGAGAGCGGCCAGGCCACGGCCATCAACATGCACATCGTTCCCAGCGAGCCCGAGATCGTCGCTGAGGCGGATATGGTGAGGGGAGGGGGGCATGGGAGGGATGGGAGGGATGGGCGCGACGCTCAGTGGCGTATGAGATTGGTCTTTCTTTGTGTGTGTGGTGTGGTGTGGTGTGGTGTGTGACCGCAGTTTGAGCAGCTGCAGTCGACTGGCGACTACACGGGCTACTGCCAAAAGAAGGTTAGCTAGCTGGGGAGAGACAGACGGGGGCGGTGCGATGCCTTACCGACACATACATCTGTGTGTGTGTTGTGGTTGTGGTGTGTGCAGATCGACACCACCCAGGATGAGCACGAGAAGCTCACGTGGAAGCTCGTCCAACTGCTCTTCCAAAAGGTATGAATGAAGTCTTCCACGCACGACCGGCACACAATGCATTCGGCCCATCCCGATCTCTCTGTCTCTCTCTGTGTGTATGTGTGTGTGTGTGTGAGCAGGGCGAGAATCGTCCTCAAGTGGTGGCGCATCTGGGCTTCGACGCACAAGCCATCCTCGCCAAAGCAGAGCAGGTGAGCGTTCGGGCGCATCCTCCCCAGCACACACCACATCACACGCCCACACACATCCCTTTGTTTGGTGTCCGTGTGTCGTCCATCCATCCCATCGATGGACCAGTTTTTAGGCAAGAAGCCAGGTTCGATATTGGCTGACGACAGCGACCCCACTGGTGGGTCGGCGCCCTCGTCCACCATACCGCAGTCGCCATCGCTGGGGCCGGAGGTCGACGCCGAATGTGCGCATAGGACACGGATACACACACACACGCACACACACGCACACACACAGAGAGACGGGCGAGCATGACATTGTCTTTGTCTGTGTCTGTGTTCGTGTGTTGCGCCTTTGTTCGCAGCGTTCTTCGAGAATTTGGCCCAGAATCAGGACAAGGAGAAGCACGTCGCCAAGCCACAAAGTGAGTGGGGAGTGGGCAAGCCCGCACAGCACAGCACAGCACAGCACGCACGCCGCGCCAAGGCAAGGCAAGGCAACCGCATGCTATGCTGGTCGTTGGGCTGTCTGTTTGTTGCTCAGCTCCCGCGCAATCCACCCCGGCTGTGCAAGTGTCCGATTGGAGTGAGTGACGAAAGCCGGACACACTGCACGGGCACACGACACGAGCAGAACGACCCCACCAATGCCAATCTCTCCCCTTCTGTCTGTCCCTCTGTGCATCTCTCTCTCTCTCTTGCTGGATGGATGAATGTCAGACGTTGGCCCTGAGGCGCTGATCAAGAAGGCACTGATGATCGGCGACCTCCCTGCTGCCGTCGAGTGCTGCCTCAAAAGCGGACGCATGGTCAGCCAACCGACCACCCTCCCTCCCTCCCTCCCTCCACCACCACTCTTTGTTTGGCCCACCACTCTTTGTTTGGCTGTGCCTGTGAGTGAGTCTAGGCTGATGCGTTGCTGTTGGCGTCTGGTGGCGGCGAGAAGCTGTGGGACAAGACCAGGCAGGAGTACCTCAAGAGGCAGACCGACCCGTTCCTCAAGGTACGCTGCTAAGGCAAGGCAAGGCAAGGCAAGCTGTGTGTGCATTGGTTGGTATCTCTGTCTACGCCTCTGTCTGTGTGTGCGTGTGTGTGTGCGTGTGTGTGTGTGTGTTCACTTATCAGACTGTGGGCTACATCATGACACATGAGTTTGAAACGCTCGTCAGCAACTCGGACCTCAACGAGTGGCAGGTAGGGAGGGAGGGAGGGGAGGCCAGCGACCAACCAACAAAACATGTGTACTCGTCAATGCCTTCATGCGTGTGTATGCCTGTCTGCCTGTCTGTCTGTTTGGGTGCGTGGCGTGCAGGAGACGCTGGCCATCCTCTCCACCTACGCCCCCATCCAGAAATACCCCTCCCTATGCGGTAAGCAAGCAAAAAGAACAAATCAAAAGGACACCATCACACAATGGCTCACCTCCTCCCCCATTGCCCCACACCGCCCACAGAGCATTTGGCGTCCCGTCTTCAAAACGAGAAGTTCGACATTCGTGCGGCGGTGGTGTGTTACCTGTGTGCGGGCAACTTCAACGACACCGTCCAGATCTGGTCAAATATGGTGCCCAGCCAGGGCAGCCTCACCTCGGGGCTGCAGGACCTTGTCGAGAAAATGGCCGTCCTCAAGGTGAGATGGGGTGGGCAGCTGGCTGGCTGCCTGATGGGCACATGAGCAGATCGGCACACAAAGAGGGAGAGAGAGGGGGGAGAGACGTGTGTGTTTTCTATTATGTGTGTGTGTGTGTGTGTGTGTGTTTCAGTTTGCGACAGAGTTCAACGGGCATGATGAAATGTTCAGCCGAAAGCTCACGTGAGAGATGAAACCAAGACACTCGTGGCGTGCTGTCTGTCTGTCTGGGTCTGCCTGGATCTGTATGCCTGTTGTGTTGTCTGCAGCCAATACGCCGACATATTGGCCAACTCTGGCCGCGTGACGGCCGCCATGAGATACCTACTGCTCGTGAGCAACGGCTCCCTCCGCCCACAATGCATCATCCACCCACCGTGTGTGTGTGTCTTCAGGTGGCTGACGACGACAAGGGCGCCATCCTTCGGGACCGCATCTACAACGCCAATCCCCACGCCATGGTCGGCGTACCCGCCCCGCGGTTCCCCTTCGACCGATACGACATGCGCCCCCTCTTCCCACAACACATGCAGCAGCAGCAGCAGCAGCAACAGCAACAACAGATGAACCACCACCCACCGGCAGGGGCCTATGGTGAGTGAGTCTGATTAAAGAGAAGAGTGTGGGACATTGTGGTGTGTGCCTTGCCTGCGGCAGGTCCCCCGGGCCATCGTCCGGGGTATCCGGGGATGCCGGGCGGTGCAGGTGGTGCGGGGATAGGCCCCCCGCCATCGCGATACGGGCCTCCGACGTCGCCCTCCTACCCACCAGGACCACCTCCCACCGGGGGCACGCCGACGGCAGCTCGTGGTGGTCCGTCGCCACGTCTCCCTCCGAGCAGCAGCATGCCCCCGCCCCCGCGCACCACTCCGTCCACTGGCCCCCCTCCCCCGCCGTCAGCACAGCAGGCGCCACACATGCAGCCGCAACACGGGCCGCCCAAGGGGCCACAGCCTTATGGGGGCGGAGGCTCGCCGTCGTTCCCTGGTCAGTCCAGTCCAGTCGGGAAGAGAGAGAGATGTGGGACACAAAGACACATGACACGGGGGGGTCTTGTCATGTGTCTTTGTGTCAGGTGCGTATGGGGGTCCTCCTCCGTCAGCTGGTGCGCCTCCCAGCATATCGACGGCCATGGGGGCGGCGGGCGGCATGGGCCTGTCGCAGAGTGGCCTAGGTGGGCGAGGGGGGG